>OX465297.1:102747919-102970789 GCA_949987735.1 Leucophora obtusa | reverse complement strand
TATAAGACGTTTCATTGTAGAAAATCCTGCAGAGTCTAAGGATTTTTCCATATCAAAGCCTTTAGATTATGGGGACTTTTTCTCTAGAAAACACATCAAATTCTGAGCAAATTTTTCCTTTCCTCAAACATTTTCTATAGGGAAACCTGTAGATTCTGATAATTTACTCTCATAAAAATCTGAGTACTTTTTATTACTTAGATAAACTTTTATATATTCGTATTTCCTTCCATAGAAAAAATCTCAGATTCTGAGGTATTTTTTTTATGGAAAAATATTCTGAAACTGTCCACAGTCTTTTTCTATAGATTTTTTGGTGCATTTCAGGTTTTGACTTTTTTATAGAAAACAGTGAAATTTTTCTATACAAAAGTTTTTAGATCCCATAGAAAAACCAATCCGATTCTGAGGATTATTTCTATAGAAAATGTTTCCCTTATGAACACTCACTAACATCCTCAGTAATATTTTCTTTAACAAATCACTCAGATTCTGAGAATTTTTCCTTTAGTAATAAGCTCAACTACTAAAGAATGTTTTCTATAGAAAACCTTTTAGATTATGAAGGCTTTCCATATAGAAAAATCTTTAAAAGCTGATGACTTTTTCGCATAGAAAAATTCCCAGAATCTGAGAACTCGGTCAAGAAACTCGCAGAATTTCATTATTATTTTTGTAACTTTAAATTATATATTGTAAGAAAAATTATCCTTTTAATCTTGATATTGTTTATAATATTTGCAATGGTTTTGTATGTTCATGCATTTCCTAATTAATAAAATATAAATATTATATATCTTAGAAATGCATTTTGTTTTATTTTGAGAAATTATAAGGTGCAGTAATTAATAAAAAAAAAATTTAATTGTATATATACGCATTATTTACCGCGTTTATAGACATCCTAAGTGTAGGTATATGCATTTATTATAGTACATTTAGACATATGCAATTTAATTTTAAACAAAATTCAAATGTTGCTAAATGTGTTTGATACAATTAAAAACATAATTTTAGACACATTGTGCCTATTATTTTTAAACACATTGTGTCTATGAATTTTAATTTTAAACATTGTGCCTATTTTTGCCCAATTTATAGTAGGTATCAAGTTACCTACTTTTAATAGAGTAGATTTCAACAAATATTTATTAGAGTGTAGGGTATTGTATAGGACCGACTATACAATATCCTACACATTTAACTTTTTTACTCGGTTTTTAGTATTGTTTGAGATTTCATTGTGGAAAGACAAAGCCCGTCTACAAATTATTAAGCTGTATTACGAAAATCGTCGTTTCACGAAGAAAGTGTTTAGCGTGCTTAGAGCAAAATTTTGTGCATCTATGAAACGCATTTCTGGCTTAGTCGCTAAGTCAATAAGACATATTGTCGTATTTGGATTAAATATCCACTGGAAGAGGTTAAAGTGCTGCCATTGCGTCCAGACAAATTGGATTGGCTATCGAACCATAAAATTGAAGACAGTGATATCGACGATGTTTGGTTTCAACAAAATGGCTCTTCTTCCACACAGCCCTTGAAAGCATATCTCTATTGCAAGAACAATTCACTGAGCAGTTAATTTAAATTAACCAATTTTTCGCCGCTACCAGTTCCCATCGACAGATTTTGATAAATTTTATACCAAAGCTATTCTGGGCCTAGTTCAGAAACTTATAAATTTTTAAGTCAGTGAATTTTCCAATTTTTCGGAAAATTAGTGGAGATTGTAATCACACGACTGATATTTGTGAAGTGTAAATAAAAAGCGTTTTTATACTGAGTATATCACGACCCATAAAAATTTATGCAAAAATAAATTAAATTTAAAAATAACTGATTAGCTAATTATGAACTGTAAAAGTGTTGTTGATTATAATCACCAGTCGGTGAAAAATGGGTTAATGGGTCAGTGCAATGACCGCCGAGATCATGTGTTATCATTCCTCTCGACTTTTTTCTTTGGGGCTGTATAAAGCCCAAATCCAAAATATATATATTTTTTTTTAAGTAAAAAATATTTTTTTTTGTATGATAATAGAGTTCACCGGATAAAAATGATTTTTTTATTTTTAAGAAATTTCTTCTTTATATTCAAAATTGCTAATTTTTTTTTAAGAGAAGCAACGCTCAGGAAGGTCTTTCTATTAATTGACATGTTGCTTCCTTGTGAAATGGGATAGAGAAGAAGTGAAGGATGATGAAAGCTGAAGGACTTCAAATATGGCAATACTGTAATGGCGCGAGATGTTGAATTTTAAAACAGTTGTTGTCCCCCAGCTGACGAGGGGTGTAACATTCCAAAATGCTAACCAATACGCCACAGCGCTCGCAGCGTAAATAAAAATACAGTATAGGTCCAAGAAAATTTTTCTACACTGAAAATATTATTACAGTAACTGACTGTATTTTATATAAAAAGTTATCCGTACATTTATTTTTAAATGATTATTCAGTTAAAATACAAAGAAATATATTTTTTAACTGTTTTTGTCGTTTATTTAAAAAATAGACTACATATAAATACGGAGTTTTTGTTACAGTTAATATTTTCATTTAAAATATTTTGTTAAAAAAAGAATTCCTTTTCGATTTCTAGGTCAGTTAAAAAAACGAAATAAAGTAAATATCATTTATTCTTACGGATTTTGTAGTTAATTTTTTGAATTTTAAAAAAACCAAATAAATGAAAAATCATTATTTTTTAAGGATTTTGTAGTTTATTAAAATTTAAAAATAAATGAAAATTTCTTTTGATTTAAATGAAAAATCAGTAGACCGGTTTTCAAGTGATTTTTCCTTTATTTTAAATTACATTTTCAGTTAATTTAAACTACAAACTATTTTGAGTGTAGAACTGTATCTTGCATCTATTCTAGAATTGGTTATTTTAACAGAGGTTCCATGAAACAGGCTCCTGGCCGGCAAAAGGTAAGGTTCCACTGTTCAAGAACCAGTTACACAACATGGTTGAACCAGTTGTGGAACAGAAATTAGAACACTGAAAATATTATTACAGTAACTGACTGTAGTTTATTTAAAAAGTTATCCGTTCGTTTATTTTTAAATGATTATTCAGTTAAAATACAAAGAAATATATTTTTTAACTGTTTTTGTCGTTTATTTAAAAAATAGACTACATATAAATACGGAGTTTTTGTTACAGTTAATATTTTCATTTAAAATGTTTTGTTAAAAAAAGAATTCTTTTTCGATTTCTAGGTCAGTAAAAAAAAAAGAAATAAACTAAATATCATTTCTTCTTACGGATTTTGTAGTTAATTTATTGAAATTTAAAAAAACCATGTAAATGGAAAATCATTATTTTTTACGGATTTTTAGTTTATTTATTAACATTTAAAAATAAATAATAAGTTCTTTTGATTTAAATGAAAAGTTAGTAGACCGGGTTTCAAGTGATTTTTCATTTATTTTAAATTACATTTTCAGTTAATTTCAACTACAAACTATTTTGAGTGAACCTTTGCTAATGCAGTGTATCACGTTCTGCAACCTGTTCTTTGGAATTAACCTTTTTACTGTAGTGTTTCAAAAGGACTAAAATTTCCGTTTTTCCCTTAGAGGAAGTAGTGCTGGTAAATTCGGTTGCTTTTTAATACTCGATATTTTTATTTGGATACTCCATCCCAGCAAAATATTGGTAATGACACCTCATTGCTGTCTGCATTACCAATAATGATATATCATTACCTTTTGCATTATTTTGTAATATAAAATAATGACTTCCTAATAACGGCCTATTGAAGTCATTGCTTTTAAATATAAAATAATGACTTACTCGCAATAGTTTAAATAAGAACTTTTTACAAAGTTAAATTTTATACATTTATATTTATTACATGTAAATATGTTTTGTGTTAAAATTTTTATGACGAGTTCTAAAATTACACTCTAGCAAAAACTTTAATTTCTCTGATTGTATTTCCTGAAGCTAATAGTATTTGTGTAACTCCTTATTTTTACGAATCAAGTAAGGAGTCGGATAACCACTTATAATTCAACTTTTTGTAAGCATGTTTGTAACCACTTATTATTCAGAATCTCATAACTACTTACTTCTCATTTTTTCGTAAGCGAGGAGGTAAGCGTGACTACTTATAAAAACGACCACGCCAAACAAAAATAATGAGTTTAGATGCCAAAAAATAAGTTGTGCGAAGCTATGAAATTCTATTATATAACCACTTATTTGGTAATCAAAGATTTTGCTGGGATACCACTCGATAAAAGAAAATGCTAACGTTTATTCCGTATTTAAATTCACAAAATATTTTTAAATTTGTTTACTGAATGTTCAATATGTCCTGCATAGTTTTTGAACATCTGACTTTAAATATTTTTTTAATTTTTTCTTATAGCAGAGTTGTATTTTTGTGACAAATGTTCTTTCTTCTGCACAAAATGAAGTATCGAGTAGTTGTTTCAAGTGTCAAGTACCCAAAAACAAACAAATTATTGGTACCCATTACTCATATTTTTACCAAAACTACTCATAAATCACCCTGTATTGGAGAAAAATTTTTAAAGAAATTTACGTAAACAACATGTTGTTGGACCATTTCTATTAGTTCAGTGTTTCTTTTTTTTACATTTTAATGCAAATCATAAAAAGAAATAATGTGGCAATAGCATAAAAGCCAATTCGAAACAAAAGCCAAAAACACAGTTCCATGTTACAATAACAACAACTTAGCAGCTTCCACTATGCTGGGCAATACAAGACAAACCAAAAACGACATCCACAAATGTTTCAGTGGTAAATGGCATAAAATGTTGTTAACTGTTTTGGTGTAAGAAGAAGCAGTATGATCACAGGGGCCACAGACAGCAGAAAGGGGACAGAAACATATGAATACCACGAACCCTTAACTGTGGTGTACGGTCTTTTTTTAATGTACGAGATTTTTAACACCGATATCTGCTTTAGGTTGAACAAAAAGAACTTGAAAAAAAAACCAAATGAATGTTGAAATAGGTACCTTTAACAATTTCATAAAACAAATAAATGAAAGAAAAATACTTCAGAACAATAATAAACATGTGAAAGCAGGACTTGCACTGAAAAAAAGAAATTAAAAAAATAAGCGGAAGTGTTAGTTTTGTTCAACATAAAATAGCGATTTTATTTTCTTTTATACTGTTGAAAATCTGTACCGAATATGCGGTATGAAATTTTCAGCATCTTCCACACCTGGAAAGATGTTTTGAAAATGCAACAACAGCATCGAAGATATAAAATTTAAATTCATAAATAAATTCTATTTTACAGTCAAAGAATTGTTTGTTGCCGAAATAATTGCGAACAAAAATCATTAGTGATAAAATCTTTGGTTGAATATTTCTTGAATAAAAAAAATGTTTTTTTTCTTTCTTTTCTTTTCATACTTTCGATCTTAAAATTTTTCCCGACACGAATGATAGCGAATTTTAAAATACTTAATTAGCGTATTTTTTAATTACCTGGATTTAGCTTTTTTCATACAAAAAGTAGAAATATTAAATCCAAAAAAAAGTTGGATTTATTTATCCGGGTTTACACATAACAGTAAAAACAGAAATATATGAAACATTCTGTTAATTTAGTGTCAGAAAAAAATACGAATAAAAATTAAAAGAGAAACAAAAAAATTGAAAAACTAACAAATAAAAGGTTTTTATTAATTTTTTTTTTATGAAATATGTTTAGAAAAATAAAATACACCTCACCACATACATATTTTTAATCTTGGATATGGAGAAATAGCTGAAATAGGAATGGCAATTTTTCACTCTACAGTAAGTAATTTAATTAAATCCAATTAGTGAATATTAAATATTGCAATGGAATTTTTCAATTGTGTAAAAATATAAATTGAAGTGATAAAACTGAAAAGGCAGACTTATCGCTGTTTTATATAAAATATAATTAAAAATTAAAAGTAAAATCCTTCATCATCGAATTCGGTATTAAAAATTAGGGTGAAAGAAGTGTCGGACAGAAAATTCTTTTTAAAATAGGGAGAATCTAACGCCATCTGTTGAGCACTTTTAGAAATACTTTTTGGATTTATTAAATCCAAGTGATTAGAAAAAACGGCTATTAAATCCAAAAAAAAGTTGGATTTATTTATCCGGGTTTACACATAACAATAAAAACAGAAATATATGAAACATTCTGTTAATTTAATGTCAGAAAAAAATACGAATGAAAATTAAAAGAGAAACAAAAAAATTTAAAAACTAACAAATAAAAGGTTTTTATTAAAATTGTTTTATGAAATATGTTTAGAAAAAAAACTACTCCTCACCAAATACATATTTTCCATCTTGGACATGGAGAAATAGCTGAAATCGAAATGGAAATTTTTCATGCTACTGTATGTAATTAATTTAAATCCAATGGTGAATATTAAACATTGCAGTGGAATATTTTAATTATGTAGAAATATAAATTGAAGTGATGAAACTCAAAAGAAAAACTGTTTCTTGCTGTGTTATATAAAATATAATAAAGAATTTAAAGTTACAATAAAATTCTGCATCATTGTATTTATTATTAAAAATTCTGTTAAAATAGGTGAAAACTAACTCCATCTATTGAGCACTTTGAGAACAAATTTTTGGATTTAATAAATCGAAGTGATTAGAAAAAGCGGCTAATGTCTCTGGTGCCATAAAAACACAAACATACTTTTGGGAATTAAAATAGTTGGCACCCTTTCGTCTTTCCCTAATTGGGACACATCATATAAGCTGCATTAAAACGCACATTGTGTTAATGTAAAACAACGAATTGTATAAAAACTCCTGTAACTGCTGTTATAGCATCCAACGATACTTTGGACGCTTATCGAATGTTTTTCTACACATAGTTCGTACAAGAGAGTCACGTGTTGGCATTTAAGTGCAGACGTGCAAAATGAGCCATTTTTCTTTAACTTTTTTGTTTTCCCCATTTTGTGCTATATGTATAAATGATTTTACCTTTTGCAGTAATTTCTTTTCTTTTTTCTCTTTTTTTCAATAAAAATTTCGTTTCCTCTTTTTATATTGCACTCCTTTATACCGGAAAGTAGCCATTATGTTGTGTCACTTTTCTGTTATTGCAACACTTTATGTGCATTTTCAATAGAATTGTTAAAGTAGTTGTCGTTTTTGTGGACAAATGTTATGAGTTATTATTATCGTGTATTTTTTTTTTACAATTTCAGTATCATAGTCATCATCTTAAGAAAAATTGTTCCAGGATACTATTGTAGTTATTATAAGGTTGGTTGCAAAGAAGAGCTTTTAATAAATGAAACGTGCTACAGTTTAATTGTTGACATTTTTATTAAGTTGAAAATCAGTGGTATATTTATGACCAAAACACTTCTTACGATATATATCGGAAACAATTTGAACTATTAAAAAAGTGTATATACTTATGCGAAAATGTTTAATTAAAACTACTTACAAGGAAATGATCCCGATGAGTTCTCACTGATTTGAATGAAGAAACACGCATCTTTTTAGCGACCTCATCTCATGTGTAAAGACTAAAACTGCCATTTAATTTAACTCATTTTTCTTTGAATATAGATCTAACTTCGATTCCCACGTTTGATTTCGATACCCATTTTGCCCATGTTGTGCATACAGAGTTGCCAATTATTTTAAATATTGCTGCAAAAACGCCCTAAGGAAAAAGTTGTCTCAAATCCGAATGGAAACGAATATGTTTTGCTACACCAAAGGCAAAACTAGCACATTTACTGTTTGTAGACGTCAAATACATCTAAACAACATTTTTTTAATATTCGAGAAAACTTCCCTTAAACTGTGTAAAATGCATTAATTTTAATTTTCTTTAACGAAATTTTATTTTAAGCCAAAAAACAGGAATAAATTTTGTTAAAGTAACAAATTTTTCTGTTCAGCCGAAAGACTTATTTTAAATTTAAAGTTAGACAACAAAATAAAATGTAAGTATCTGTGGCGCAGGGGTAAGAGCGTTAGCGATGTGAGCTCAACCCTCAGCAAAAATAATTTTTTGATTGATTCAAATTAAAAGACGCAACTGATTTTCTGTTGTTAATATAATTTTATTCAAAAACAAAATATTCAAATTTCAAACCTAAAGTAGAGCATACACGTTCAATATTATTGATAAATTTTTCAGAAATCAACCAATCAGAATATTTTATTTTTAAATAATTTGTCCTGATTGGCTGATTTTAAACACATGGCTCAATAATATTGAACATATATGTTTGCCTTAACAAATTAAAATTTGAAATTTGACAAAAAAAATTATATCGAGTTTAGCCTAGAGGAAAAGTAATGGCCTGAAAAACGGAACGATGCCGGTTCTATCCCAGTTCGCGACATATTTTTTTTTTTTTCCTATTGATACAATTTGAAAGCCACAATTGATTTTCTGTTTTTGATATAATTGTATTCATAAACAAAATATTCAAATTTCCAACCTCAAGAAATTCAAATTTTAAATTTTACTAAAAAAAAATTAAATCGAGTTTAGCTTAGAGGAAAAGTAATGGGATGACATGCGGAAGGTCGCCGATTCTACCCCAGTTCGTGACACAAACAAAAATTTATTCTTAAATAAATTTTGTGCAACGTGTTATTCTATTTATAGAATTTATAATCCATATACATTAAGTAGGGCATACACATTCAATATTATTGATCAATTTTTCAAAAATCAACCAATCAGAACATTTTAAGGCAAACATATACGTTCAATGTTATTGATCAATGTTTTTAAAATTAACCAATCAGAACAAAGTATTTAAAAATAAAATGTTCTGATTGGTTGATTATTGAAAAATTGATCAATAATATTGAACGTGTATGCCCTACTTTGTTTTTAAATACTTTATTCTTATTGGTTGATTTTAAAAACATTGATCAATAATATTGAACGTGTATATTTGCCTTTAAAGCAATCTATTACACAATAAAAATTCAAAAATTCTAAATAAATTTCGGTAACTATAACGGTATTAAACAGACCTGTGGATTAATCGTTACGTTTTGTAATTAATTGCGCATGCAGTTACACAATTTCAGGTATTTTTAATTGAAAAAAACTCAATTGCAATTACACATTATTTTTAATTGAAATTTAATAAAGAACACTTACAATTACATGTAATTTGTAATTGAAATTTTTCAAGTACACATTACATGCACAGAAAAAATTATTGCCAATAAAATTTCAATTTAAATTTTGCCTCATTTCAAATTAATTACCAATTAAAAGTTTAATCATATCAATTAAAATTTTATTTGAAAATGAGTATAGTGTCGAAAAAAATTTTAGTTTACCATAAGTACTATTGACAATATATTAAAACGAGTAAAAAGGTTAAAGTCGGGCATGCAGACTATTTATACCCTACACCACTATGTGGTCAGGGTATTATAAGTTTGTGCTGATGTTTGTAACACCAAAAAATATTGGTCGTAGACCCACCTTATAGTATACCGATCGGTTCAGAATTTTTTTTTTCTTTCGATTTAACAATGTCCGTCTGTCGGTCCGTCCGCCCGTCCGTCTGTCTGTCCATGCAATCTTGTGCGCACTCTACAGGTCGCAAATATTAAGATATTTTGATAAAACTTGGTACACCGACTTACGTCGGCCCAAGGACAACGCCTATTGATTTTGGTTAAAATCGGTCCATGTTTAGACCTAGTGCCCATATAAGGGTCCTACCAAAATTATAGTGTTTATACGCTGCAGGTCGCAAATATTAAGATATTTTGATGAAATTTGGTACACAGACCTATGTTGGCCCAATAACGTAGATCCATGTTTAGATCTAGTACCCATATAAGGGTCCTACCAAAATTATACTGTTTATACGCTGCAGGTCACGAATATTAAGATATTTTGATGAAATTTGGTACACCGACCTATGTCAGCCCAAGGATGAAGCCTATTTATTTTGCTTAACACCGGTCCATGTTTAGACCTAGTGCCCATATAACGGTCCACCCAAAATTATATTGTTTATACGCTGCATGTCGCAAATATTGGCCCAAGGACGAAGCCTATTGATTTTGGTGAACATCGGTCCATGTTTAGACTTAGTGCCCATATAAGGGTCCCCCCCAAATTGGCTTGGTTACAAACTGTAGGTCGCAAATATTAAGATATTTTAATAAAATTTGGTGCGCTGACTCACATTATAGAAAATTTTGACACAAGCCCCATTTTAACCCATTCAAATTTCGGATCCAAACATTAGTTGGCTTTGAACCAGACTGGTGTAGGGTATTGTATAGTCGGCATGCCCGACTCTAACCTTTTTACTCGTTTATATATAATTTTAGCAAAAAATAGTTTTTAATTCTAAATTTAATTAAAAATGTAATTGAAATTTATAATTGAAATCAGTTTCAATTTCAATTTCTTGTAATTTGTAATTGAAAATTTTCAATTATAATTACATGAAATGTAATTGATTTTTTTAATTTCCATTACATTTATTTGTAATTGTAACTGACAATTTTCAATTACAAATTACAAGAAATTGTAATTGAAATGTAGTTGAAAACCCCCAGGTCTGGTATTAGAAATATATAAAAGTGATTGCACCTGGAACTACAAAAATTTGGCTGTAACTACGAATCTGTTTTCTGTGTGCAGTATTTTGATAGATATTCTATTCGCTATTTTGAAAAATCCATGAATTTATATTTGATAAAATATGTATCTTAAATATTTATGGCATTTTGTTTTTCTTATTGCCAATAATTTACCAGTCACTACAAATGTTTGTCATTTTCATTTCCTTTTTCGTTGAACATCCCCTTTCATATAATTATTTCCTGTTGATTTTTGGAAGGTGTTAATAAACAATCAACAAAATTTGTATCCCTCAAGGCTGTTAATTTAAATTGAAATTCTAAAAGTAAATTTTGAAATATTTTCTACCTAAAGACACTGAATCAAACAAGTTCTATGTTTAAAATTTAAGCATTTGGTAAATTTTTATTTCAAATTTAGCAATTTACATGAGCTGGTTAAAACAAAAAATAACGAGACTTAAGCGTCAAATAGGAATTTCTTTTATGGTATTTCAAAAATGCCTTCATTATTTACTACACAATCATGAACTTGGGTATGTATTATATTAAATGATCGTAAATTTTGCCACTGACAAGCGATGGTTTTCTGCTATACGTACATAGATATATTATGGTTGCCACAAAAAGAAGGTTAGGCTAAGAAGAAAACATTCTTCAAGTAAAAATACAAGGAAAACTTAAGAACCAGTATAACGTTAAGCAAAAATTTAACTTGTTTGTTGCTAACAAAATAAGGTTGGTTTTTCTATTTTTTTTTTTTTTTTTTGATACAAGAAAATGTAATTAGTTACATTACTTTACTTTTTTTTTGTTTAGTATATGAAGTTAGTTACAAAGTCAAACATTTAGTTTTGCTATATAACTATAAAGGTAATGAATGCGTTTTAAATAAAGATTTCGTTTTAATAGAGAGCTCCATTGCATTATAATTTTATTTGGCTGTAAATTTTATGAAGCCAGTTTAAGTTAAATGCATTTTAATTAACTGAATGAATACAGAAAACCAAAGAATTATAATAGTGGAGATTTTCAGTTTAGAACTAATAAAGAAGTTAAAAATGTATTCAAAATAGTTCATAAATCCGCTCCCGGAAATTGGTTGCATAGTAAAAAAAAACACTACAATAGAAATTTGATGTGGATTATTTTCACAGAATGTAAATAGAGTACAAGGCAGAGGTGGCGTATGATCGTTAGTAATTAGATAAATATTATGTATACGTACAGTAGCACCCAATGTGTACACAGAGAAAACCGATTCGGTCTGACAAACGAATTTGTAGCCAGTCGAAGTGTTCGGCTGTCGTAACAGAATTGTTCTGTAGTGACAACAGAAAAACTATAGAGATAAGAGTTATTTGATTGTAACAACAAAGTTTCGCTTGCCCCATTAATAATAATGTTGTCACAAGCAAAAACTTCCAACCATTCAATTGGCAACAAACTCGGTAGTTAATACGAATACGTTTTCTGAGTTTATTTTTAAAATGTGTATTAGATGGCACTGATATAAAAACTATGGATTTTTATCATAGCCCAGGCCGAATACTTAGATACATGGTCTAAAACAAATGGGATGGAAGTTTAAAGAAATTCGGAATTCGCGCATGTTTCCAGGATGAATGATACTACGAAAAAGATTTCCCTATGATATCGATTGGAAGAAAATATTTATTACCGTCAATAACGGCTTTGTATTATGAAAATTTCTTCCGTCGGGAACAACTGGTACCTGAAAGTAATACTTTCAGACCATACAAAAGCAATTCCCTAGGAAGATAAATCTTCAATATTTTAAGACAATTATCGCCGGAGAGATAAATCTGCGACATTCTCGGAAATTTGTTATCGCCAAATCATCGCCAGAAAGATAAATTCGCAAGATTTCAAGGCATTTTTTATTCTCCAATTATCGCCGGGGAGAGAAAATCGCTACAATTTAAAACATTTATTGTGACAATGATTGTAATTCGTGCATTGAAAAATACAAAAATAGTTTTATCAGACTTTCTGTATTTTCACTTATTTAAATATTGTTCTACCTCAAGTCCAAATTCTGATATAATATTGTCATATTAGAACTGTTTGTTATTTTAAAAGTGTTGACCATTTTCATAACAGACAATACATAACAATTTCATAACAGGGCATCACCACAACTCATCAGTTGTCCGCAATAAGAAAATTATGATTGCAACACTCAAAACGAGACATTGCATTAGTTTAGTTTAGTTTATTGAACCAAACTATCACAACAAGAATAAATCTTACAAATTACAGTAATAGCACGTAAAACTTTCAAGGTATAAAAATTAAATGGAAGGATAATTTGTGCTTTTCTGTATGAACTGTCTGATTTTGTAAAACCAGCCATAAATCAACACTTTTTAAAAAGCAACATTTTACATAAAAGTACCCTCTGGGTACTCTTATGTGTATGTTTGTGTGTTCATTGTCATGTTATTTCGGGCACATTATCGCGATATAACTCAAACGAGGCGTTTTTTCGGCATGTATCAAAAAATGTGTTAATTTTTTTTATTATATGAAGGCTCGCAAATTTCCTGGCCAAAAAACTGCAAAAATTGGAAAATTTTAAAATGTGGTGTCACAACTTTCACACCATATACCTTTTAAATACTTGATAGTACATACAACAATTACATTTAAAACATTTACTTACAACAAGTGGTGCAAGTAATGTTCACATTTTAAACGCTATTTTTTGTACTGGAAAGATAAAGATACATCGGACCGGCCTATGATGATTAAAATCTTTGCAAGCTAATTAAAAGAAAGACGAATTGTCTCCTATTGAAATAATTTTTTTTTTTATCTAAAAATATATTTAAAGAAAATTTTAAAATATATGTATATGAAGTTAAAAGTGAAATTACGTTTGCCTTAAAAAATAATAAAACGAGTAAAAAGGTTAAAGTCGGGCATGCCGACTATACAATACCCTACACCAGTCTGGTGTATTGTTTGGATCCGAAATTTAGAATAAGTTAAAATGGGGCTTATGTCAAAATTTTCTATAACGTGAGTCAGCGCACCAAATTTCATTAAAATATCTTAATATTTGCGACCTACAGTTTGTAACCAAGCCAATTTTGGGGGGACCCTTATATGGGCACTAGTTCTAAACATGGACCGATGTTCACCAAAATCAACAGGCTTCGTCCTTGGGCCAACATAGGTCTATGTACCAAATTTCATCAAAATATCTTAATATTTGCGACCTGCAGCGTATAAACAGTATAATTTTGGTAGGACCCTTATATGGGCACTAGGTCTAAACATAGACTGATGTTCACCAAAATCAATAGGCTGCGTTATTCGGCCAATATAGGTCTGTGTACCAAATTTCATCAAAATATCTTAATATTTGCGACCTGCAGCGAATAAACAGTATAATTTTGGTAGGACCCTTATATGGACACTAGGTCTACACATGGACCGATGTTCACCAAAATCAATAGGCTGCGTTATTGGGCCAATGTAGGTCTGCGTACCAAATTTAATCAAAATATCTTAATATTTACGACCTGCAGCGTATAAACGGTATAATTTTGGTAGGACCCTTATATGGGCCTACCCCGATGTTCACCAAAATTAATAGGCTGCGTTATTGGGCTAACATAGGTCTGTGTACCAAATTTCATCAAAATATCTTAATATTTACGACCTGCAGCGTATAAACAGTATAATTTTGGTAGGACCCTTATATGGGCACTAGGTCTAAACATGGACCGATGTTCACCAAAATCAAACTTGTTCGTCCTTGGGCCAACATAGGTCTGCATACCAAATTTCATCAAAATATCTTAATAGTTGCGACCTGTAGAGTGCGCACAAGATTGAATGGACAGACAGACAGACAGACAGACGGACGGACGGACGGACGGACAGACGGACATCGTTAAATCGAAATAAAAAAAAATTCTGAACCGATCGGTATACTATAAGGTGGGTCCACGACCAATATTTTTTGGTGTTACAAACATCAGCACAAACTTATAATACCCTGACCACATAGTGGTGTAGGGTATAAATATACACAATTTTCCCTGAAATGCTTAAATTCCAAAAATATTTTTCCTTCCTACTCCAATTAAGTTAAAACATCTGTGTTAAATTAAAAATGCACGATTTTATGAAAATTTCGGGCATTTATTGTGAAACGTTGGGTGCGTTCGGCAGATACAATTTAAAAGTCAACAGTTCCACAACAGTTGTAAAACTATCTGCTGAACGACCTGATCACTAACCGCTCAGTCCAAGCACTCAGGTAGCGCTGTCATATATTGGTAGCTTAAAAAAAGTTTGCTACTTTTTTTTTTTTTTTTTTTTTTTTTTAAGAGAAGCAACACTCAGGAAATTCTTCCTATTAATTAACGTGTTGCTTCCTTTTGAAAGGGGATAGAGAAGAAGTGAAAGGTGGTGAAAGATGAAGGGCTTCAAATATGGCAACACTGTAATTGCGCGAGATGTTGAATTTTTTTTAGAACAGTTGTTGCGCGCCATCTGATGGTGAGTTGGCGAACTTTTTTGAAGCTTTTTAGTTCATAGCCCTGTTATATTCTTTTACTTCGGTGGGGTTAAGTGCTATGGGAACACCGAAGGAGGACGCTGCGATATGCATGAGGGATAGAAAAAACTTATACATATAACTATTTCTCATAAATTGATGTTGCCTTGATTGGGGCTCGAACCCGCAACCTCACGTGTAACAGTCCAACGCGCTAACCATTACACCACAGCGCCCAAACTATAGAAAAAGTGTATTTAAAAAGAAAACAAAGAAAACATCGTTCAGCAGAGTAAGTAATCACAAAGCGCTACAAGTCACCTGTATAAGTTTAAGGTTTCTCTGCCGAATGCTACCATTGGTACTATATAAATTTATTCAAAATATTGGCCATCGTTAGCTATGGTCCCCTGTGATCGTCTGTCCCGATTTCAGTAGTAATAGGTGGGACCTTTGTGGTCCCACAAAATACAGAGCATTACTGGTTGGTTAGAATTGTTCAGTAGAATATTAATTTTGAATAACTTTCTGAATTAAAATTAGTTTATTTTAATTTTCTCTAATTAATGAATTCATTCTTCCATTTGCCTTAATTTGAACATCTCATTATTTCATAACTGAATACTTTTTTGTACACACTAGTTGCTTTTTCGGTTCTTTGCGGTTAGCATGTATTTTAATTAAAACTTGCTTGAGTTCTATTAAATAAAACTACAAGGCATCATTGCTTCGTTAACAATAAAATTTAAAAAAACCGCTTGTTTTATTTTTCTTCGAAATCAATTTCCTTGGCGCAATGAATATTCGCCTTTGGCGTTGATTTGTCTGGCTGGCTGGCTGGCTGGCTGGCTGGGCTTCACATACGATTTCTTGCGCTTCGGGTTGTCGTAATGGATCCATTTTGCATCGCCAGTATAGCACCCATATGTGCAAAAGTGTTATTTTCCCAGCTGCCCGCTCATTTTCGGATAGGTTGAGAGTAAAAAATAAGATCTCTGCCAAAATTGCCCAATTAGAAATAGCCAGTGGTGCAAAAAATCAAGCACTGGCATACCACTGGATAACCATGGTGTTGAAAATAAATGACTGGGAGAATACTCATTTAGGACGCTTTGCCAGACCTTGCAAAAAGCGTGTTTCCAGCATTTGTTTTACAAAAATTTCGGTGGTTTATAAAAAAACCACTGGCAAAGCATGGTCTATGGGTGATATGCCAAGGTTTGCAACCAATGATTATCCAAGCCAATGCTACCAGTGGTACAAAAACCAATTCACTGGTAAAGCAGTGATTTTATAAAAATGCTGACGCTTCGTTAAAAAAGGTTTGTAGTTAGGAGCTTCCGAGTTCAAATTTATTGGTTGCAAGAACAATTTTGTTGTTCTATAAAATCAATTTTTTTGTTTGTGGAAAAGCTCCTTTAAGGCCTACTTTTATTTTTGCTCTCCCAACGCTGGCATATTAGTTTCAAAAAACTGTTTGCCAGTGCTAGCTTTTTAGCATAGCCAGTAGTTGTCCAGCGATTATCACTCATTTATGTGTTTAGCTATCAAATATTATATGTCTCGTTAGCTCAGTGGGTAGAGTAATCGTCTGCCAATCTAACGGCCTGGGTTCAATCACGGCAGGACCAAAAAATACATATGAACTTTTTTTAAATTTTATTTTGGAAAATATATTTCCAGACCACCTATTTGTTGGTTTTGCCAGCGTTTTGCCAATGTTCAAAAATTTAGTTTCTCCAGTGCTTTTCCGGCGCTTTTTTAACAGCCGGTCCTTTTGTCTAATTATCATTTTGGGAATGGGAAAGCACTTTTTGGCAGTACTTGTACCACCTGTTAAAGTGCATTGACATCGCTTTCTCGTTTGTATTTTTCTGACTGGCTGGGTTTCAGCGATGTAAACCGGCCAAGCCGCTTACATTCATGTCCTCAAAATTACCCTAAAAAAACAAAATAATGGATTTATCTATCTATAATTCTTAAACTAGAAGCTTCTAGTGATTAAAGGCAAACATACACGTTCAATATTATTGATCAATGTTTCAACACATAATATTTATTAAAAGTTTCCTACAGTCAATAAATTTTTTTGTAAACTAGATACATAAAACATATGAAGCTTTTTCATAAATTTTTAATTTATTTTGTAAAGAAAACTTCATAGTTTAATGAAAAATTTCATTAGAATTCGTCGAGCAAAATTATCTCTTTGTAGGGATAATGAGGCTTTGTAGGGAGTTCCCTCGACCAACATGCCCTTGCTAAAAGAATACGTTTTATAATAGAAAAGCAAGAGGTAGAGAGATCATTACCGGGTAATATTTAATAGAAGGTTTTTTTGAGATTTAGATATATGGCGACTCTACCACATATCCATCGGGATACCCAGCAAAAACGTTTACTGCTTCCTTACTGCTACTTCTACTGCTTTCAAAAATATATAGCTCTGTAAACAGCAGTAATGAAGACCAAAGTTGATTAACTGTTTACATCGCTTTATGTTGTGTTTTTCAAAAAGGCATGAAAGGAGCAATACAATTTGATTGTTTAAATACTTTTGTTCTTTTATTAAAATTTTTTAAAATATCCCCGACTCAAGTGCTTTGTAGAAGCACAAAAGTTAGGGAGATTTAAAAAAAAAAGTAAATAAACGGGCACGAATAGTAAAATGTATATATTCGTTGAATTAAGTGTTTGATTTACCACACTTTACTGCTTCACGTCAGGGCTGCCAGAATTGCCGATTTTTCGGCCGATTTTTTTTTTATTGAAAAATATGGAAAATGCAGATTTGCCAATTTTTGGTCGAAAAATGCTGTTTTTCTTTTGTAAAAACCCAAAAACACGCAGTTTTATTAATTTATTATGAATATAAGAAAATAATTCTATCAAAGTGTTGCTTTCAACAAAAACTGTAAACTTTATCCAAAATTTGTATGTAATATAATTACACTCAAAATAGTTTGTAGTTTAAATTAACTGAAAATGTAATTTAAAATAAATGAAAAATCACTTGAAAACCGGTCTACTGACTTTTCATTTAAATCAAAAGAACTTTTTATTTATTTTTAAATGTTAATAAATTAACTACAAAATCCTTAAAAAATAATGATTTTTCATTTATTTGGTTTTTTTAAATTTCAAAAAATTAACTACAAAATCCGTAAGAATAAATGATATTATTTCGTTTATTTCGTTTTTTTAACTGACCTAGAAATTGAAAGGGAATTATTTTTTAAACAAAACATTTTAAATGAAAATATTAACTGTAACAGAAAATCCGTATTTATGTGTAATTTATTTTTAAATAAACGACAAAAACAGTTAAAAATATATTTCTTTGTATTTTAACTGTATAATCATTTAAAAATAAATGTACGGATAACTTTTTAAATAAACTACAGTCAGTTACTGTAATAATATTTTCAGTGTAGTAATTAAAATTTGAAAAGTGGTGGAGGTAATCGTTGCTCTTCCTAGAGAGTGCATAGGTAGGTTGTATGACATATTGGAAGGTATATTTTAAAATTGTCTTTTATAGTATTGGCCACATTGTGCAAATTTTTGTATGTCTCCAAAATAGAAGAAAAACGAAATGCAATATTTTCTGTAAAAGTATTCAACAACATTGCACTCTGAAGGCAAAAAGACGATATATTGGTAATAATATTTACGTAGTATCGGGAGATGTGTAGGTAACTTACTTTCAAAGAAAAAAAGTTCAAAATTATATTATTTTACCCTGAAATCTCCTTTTTATATACATTTTTACGAAAAATAAATTTAATATTACTTTAATGATTATTTCGGATTGTGCAGATTTTTTGCCGATGTTTTTAAATCAAAGTGCCGAAAATGCCGATTTTTTTTTAGAAAATGTGCCGATTTTTCATCAAAATGATCTGGCAGCCCTGCTTCACGTATGAATTAGAGTTATGGAACTTCAAAAAATTAATTAACTATAGTAATCCGAATAGAAAGAAAAGACACATTGTGTGCTGTCCCGGAGCGTGTTTTTCTTATTTCTTAAAAAAGGGTTCTAAACGACCAACTAAAAAGACAGATATGGGGTTAAAATCTTCTTCAAAGAAATGCTTATAAAATTTAATGGAATATATGCGAAGACAGAATTTAGCTCAGAAGAATTTTTATACTGTCATTTGCGTCTTATTTGGTGCAGTGTTGGCTAAAAAAACATCCAAACTTTTAAACGGCATATAACTTAAGGAGGGACATGACATTCGCGCCAGAGAAAACAGACCTTTTTTTAAAAATTCATAACTCAGTCAAAAACAAACATTTTTCCAAAATTTTTTTATTATTGTAGAGAATTGAACAAATTACAAGAAAAAAATTCAAAAAAATATATTTTTCACTCCAACATGGTTTTATAGAGCTCCAAACCGGCGGCAGAGAAAAAAACGGGGCCTCGTGGTTGCAGCGCTGGGAGACTCAAAAATTGTCCGATCTGGAAAAAAATTACTTTTTTAAATCTTAACAAAATTGGTTATCGTATGATACGAGCTTTTTTTAAATTTTTTTTCAATTTTTGGTGATGTTCCAAATTTGAAAGTGTGTTTTTTCGAAAAAAAAATATTGACTTTAAAAATACATAAAAAATTAAAAAAAAACTCGTGTCAGACGATAGCGAATCAAGTTTAAAAAAATACAAAAAAAAAAAATTTCGTCAAAAAATGAACCCGCTAGTGCCGCAACCAGTACGAAAAACATGGTTTCGAGATAAACGCGTTCAAAGTTTGTGTAAAAATGCGCTCTCACTAATCCGGCTGTAACTTTTGAACCCGTTGGAATTTTTACATGAAATTTTTTTTTCTTAGAATCTTCAGAATATTTACTAAAATCAGGGACGTAACAGTTATAAATTTTATTCAAAAAAGTGATTGTTTTACAATTATTTCCTGTTTGAGTATTTTTAATTTTCTGTTTATTTGCTCTGTTTGATTTATATTTTTAATTCAAACAAAAACAATCCAAACACGATTTTTATTTTTTCAAAAATAATAAAAGTTATTTTGTGATTTTTTTTCTTTATCAAAAATTAACAATTAAGAATATAAATCAAAAGCCATGGAACCAATGACTTCACCAATTATAATATCCTGATGATGTCAACTAGTGTTAATAAAAGATTGAACAGTGATTTAAAGTGAGTAAATATGTATATTCCAGCAACTTCCGGCATTCAATTTAGGTCAATTTTTAATTTTTATTTTATTATCAAATAAAAAAGTTAGTGCTTAATTTTTTCAAAAAAATCATTCTGTAACTTTTATAAAAAGTTTTAAAATAAAAATCAAAAAACAACAGAAATTTATAGAGTAAAATATAAAAATTGAAAAAATTAAAATCTTTGCCAAACTTTTTGATTTTTTTGTGCAATATGATTTATAAAATATAGTGCATTATTGAAATATTATAATTAAATAAATTTGGGTGGTGACTTTTTTAGAAATATAACAGTTATTTTGGGTCTCTGACTAAAATATAAAATTATAAAAAAAAGTCGATTTCACAAAACGGCCAAAGTCATGTCGCCCCTTAACTACACCCAAACAACGCAAAACCCTTTGTTGATTTTACTATCCTACCTAATACATTCTGCTATAGGCATCATCGAGGCCTTGGACTATGATCCGTATTTTGTTGCATAGTGTTATGTAGATTTTTTAAGAGCTTGGTAAAATCCATATTAAAAAAAAATAAAATTGAATTTTATCCTAAAAACAAAAATTGTTTCTTTTTCATTTCCGTTCTAAAGTATTAACAAGTTTTCTGAGATTAAATTTTCATTGCCACTTACTGTTCTTGTGGATTTTTTTTTTTCCATAAACTTGTTGCATAAGAGGAAAATATAATAAAATGACTATGGAAGAGAAATAAATAGAAGATAGAAGAAATGAAGACTTCAATTTACTTCGAGTATATTAAGTAATGCCCAAGTGGTAGAAAAATGAATTACATTTCTTTCCTTTCAACTTCAAAAAAAAAAAAAGCATGGTGGAATGAAAACGGAAACAAGAAATTTGAATTTTGATAAATTTTCAAATCAAATAAAAATCCGACAAAACGAAGCAAACGGAAACGCATAAAGAAAACGTGCTAACAATTGTATATGAAAATATTATACGTAAATCTCTAGTTGTATGAATAATAAGTCGGCAAACCAATTCACTGACATGCACCATATTTTTTTCCGAATGCAGACACTTAATATTGACATTTGTATCATTTATGTTTGCTTGTATTATTACAACAGTTCAATGGATTTTTTTTTTGTAATATTTTGCATTTGTACGATTTTTAAATTAAAATCATTTTATTTTCGTTATGTTGTTGAAAAACAACAAAAAAAAGTAAAAACATAATGACACTCCCTTTTAATATTATTTGAATTTCCTTAAGATTTTCTTTTCATTCAAATGTTAAACTTTGACCTGCTGTTACTGTCAGTTTAGCCAATCATTGTTGTTTTGCTATTCTTTAAACTTTGATGTTTGTCTGTTGTTTTATATATGGTTGCCTGTCTACATTTATGACTCGGTTATTATTTAAATATTTAATATTTGCTTTGAATTTAGAAAAGTCCTGAGGCTGTAAAGAATTTACGTGAATTTATTTTGAAATTAAATTTAACTAAATGCTATTTGTGTTGGCAAATTTTTGGAATCATTATATTGCAGATTGCCTAAAGCAATAAAACTATTACAATGGTGTTATAGATACATGTACGAATTAGTAATTTAAGTGGACTTCACACGGTGTGGGAATTTTGCCTAAATTATTAAGGAACATACCTTAGGCTTAGATGAGTCTGTCAAAACGGATTGCTCTGAATGAAGTTTGATTGCGAAATAGAGGGAACAAATCTATTCAATCCGTATATTTTCTTTTTAGCCCAATCTCAAGCATGGTAGATAAAATCCAAGTTAATGCTTTTTTCGAAGAATATTCACATTTTTTCAAAAAAATAAGTTAGTAGAAAAATTACTAAATTAGTCTTGTATATAAAGTTTTTTTTTTGCTGAAATTTTACTTTCAGCACATTAAACTAATTTTGAACTAATATTTTAGTAATTTTTTTGCTACCAAAATTGGCCTGATAAACACATTTAAACACAAAATAAATCCACGTGTTTTAAGTAAGTGAAATAAATTTTTTTTATATTATTTATAATTACCCAGCAAAAAATAGGAAGTAATGCTTTACAAGCTACTTCTTTCATTGCTTTACAAGTATCCGTTAGTGTATTTTTATTGCTTTTTTAGAAGTTATTCTGAACAACTTCAAAAAATCACTTCTATTATTGCTTCCAAAGTATCCGCTTGTATATTTTTACAGCTGTTTTAGAATTACTTCTGAACAACATCCAAAAACCACTTAAGTATTGCTTCTAAATAGTAATTGCTCTAAAAGTTATCGTAAAAAGTGATTTTGGTATCATTTGGCATTTCCAAACAGAGGGTCCCGGGTTCGATTCCCGGCGGAACAAATAGTTTTTATTTTTTTTTTTTAATTTTTTTTTATTCTATTAATTTTTTTTATATTTATAACACAGTACAACACAAAAATGCATCGGGCATGCGACATGTCAATTCTGAAAGATTTTAGGATGAATTACACGAATGTGAACACCAGATTTCAAAATTAGCTCTAGTTTTTGAAATATTTGCAAATTTAGCTTTTAAGCCCGGTATTTTGTTCGTACTTTTGCGAAAAAGCTGTCAAAATCCATATAAAAAAAAATGATTTTTCACTTGTGTGGAATTGTTGCGTATTTGCGGTTGAATTTTTTTTCGCATCAATTTAATAGACAGGATCATTTGAAAATGTAGCGAAAAAGTGACATTTGGATTAATTATGATTGTAACTTTTTATAGAAATTTGTGCATTTTAATGTTTCTATTATAGTTTTTGAGCTCCAAGCATAGAGCGAAATTTTTTCGCTCTTTTGAAAAAAACACTGGGCTTTAGCAAAAAACAGTTTTTTTTTTTAAATTTCTTATTTCTTCATACACCTGACTAAACAACGGATAATTTTTAATATGGTTTAAAAATATAGACGTTGGGCTTTTAGAAACATATCAACTTTCCAGCAAAAAAAATTGCAAGTACTGCTTTACAAACTACTTCTTTTAATGCTTCATAAGTATCCGTTAGTGTATTTTTACTGCTTTTTTAGAAGTTATTTTTCAGAATTACTTCTGAACAACTTCAAAAAATCACTTCTTTCATTGCTTCCCAGCTTTCCGTTATTACATTTTTGCAGCTTTTTTAGAATTACTTCTGAACCACATCCAAAAAATCACTTAAGTATTGCTTCTAAAGAGTAATTGCTCTAAAACTGATCGTAAAAAGTGATTTTGGTATCATTTGGCATTTTCAAACAGAGGGGTTCGATTCCCGGCGGGACCAATAATTTTTTATTTTTTTTTTATTTTTTTTTTTATTTTTTTTTTATTTTTTTTTTTATTCTATTAATTTTTTTTTTAATATTTATAATTAATTTGTTTAAATTCAATATCTTTTTAATTTTTAAATTTTTAAAAATATGTACATGTATATAAAAAAATGGTGAGAAATTGATTTTTATGTACCTGTCAAAATACAGTAGCCGCTCGGTTATATGAATATCCAGATATGTAAACTTCCAGAATAGTGAACAACAAAATTTAAACACAGGAGGTTCTAAAGAGTGAACACAGCCTATCTCTATTATGTGAACAGCTTTCACGGGAAGAGATTCCGACGTGGAATCAAGACATTGGTAGCGAAGATATAGATAGCGAATTTGAAGATGATGATCAAGAGCAGTGCATCGTAACAACATCTGAATTTAGCACAACGGAGGCAATCGAAGCATTCAATAAAGTTATTGCTTGGAGTGAAAATAATATATCTGATATTAATAATATTTTGGCATTGCGAAAATGCAGGGACAAGGCACTACAGAAATCCCTTGAAGCAAAAAAGTACAAAAAAATATAACCGACTACTTTCATGTACATTAATTATTAAAAAACTTATTAAAAATAAAAACTTAATGTAATAAAAATTATTTGAGTTACTTATTTTATATTCTCTCGGTCATGTGAACTTCTCCATTTAGTGAACAGGCCCTGTTTGAATTAGTTCATATAACCGAGCGACTACTGTAGTACTGAAACCAATATTGAATTGGAGTGCACCTTTCACACTTGTTTAATAATTACTTTTATTGAAGAGAATAAGGAACAATATCTCGCATTAACAAAGTGGTGTTTTTATCAGAGATGGGAGTAATTAATTACTTTGTAATGACCATTGCAGGTTTTCATTACCATTAAATCTATAAAATAAAAATTTAAAAAAATTCATTACCATTACAAAATGTAATTGCAATGAAAAAAATGTTAATTTCATTTGTTTTCTTTACATGTAATGAAACTTTTTTATAATTTTCATTACAATACGCAATGGTAGTAAAAACAAAAAACCATTTTCATTTTTTCTACACTAGGTAGACAAATGAAATTTCATTACCATTACTTAACATAATGAACGTTTTGTTCTTTGTTCTACACTAAAAAATTTTCCTTTATGGAAATTTTTTTTCGCAATTTTTTTTTGGCAACTAGCCACCAAACTTTGATGTATGTCTCTAGATTATAAATTGAAAAAAACCGCACTTAAAAAATAGCAAAATTATGGCGGAACGCGAAAAAAGACTTTATGGCAGAAAAATTCAATTAAAAAACTTAATCAGCGATTAACATTCTTCAAACAAATATACTGATGCAAAGAGATTCGTTTTGGCAAATTTTTTTCGTGATTTTTTTTTTTTGCAACTAACCACCAAAATTTGTTATATGAAATAGGCATTATAGTCCCTAGATTACAAATTTTAAGAAACCGCACTTAAAAAATTCAAAAATAATGGTGGGACGCGAAAAAAGACTTTATGGTAAAAAAATTTAATTAAAACACTTATTCAGCGATTTACATTCTGCAAACAAATCTATTGATGTAAGAATTTTCCTCTTTGAAAATTTTTTTTCGCGATTTTTTTCGCGGTTTTTTTTTAACTAGCTCCCAAACTTTCTTGTATGAAACGGGTATTATAGTCACTAGAATATAAATTTTAAGAAACCGCACTTAATAAACTCCAAAATAACGGCGGGACCCGAAAAAAGACTTTATGGTAAAAAAATTTAATTAAAACACTTAATCAGCGACTTACATTCTGCAAACAAATCTATTGATGTAAGAATTTTCCTTTTTGTAAATTTTTTTTTTCGCGATTTTTTTCGCGGTTTTTTTTTAACTAGCTCCCAAACTTTGTTGTATGAAACGGGCATTATAGTCCCTAGATTACAAATTTTAATAAACCGCACTTAAAAAACTCCAAAATAATGGCGGGACGCGAAAAATGACTTTATGGTAAAAAAATTTAATTAAAACACTTATTCAGCGATTTACATTCTGCAAACAAATCTATTGATGTAAGAATTTTCCTTTTTGGAAATTTTTTTTCGCGATTTTTTTCGCGGTTTTTTTTAACTAGCCCCCAAACTTTGTTGTATGAAACGGGTATTTTAAGAAACCGCACTTCAAAAACTCCAAAATAAGACTTTATGGTAAAAGAATTGAAGTTTAAATTTTCTTTTTTGAATTTTTTTGTTTGCGATTTTTTTTTTGCAATTTTTTTTTTTTCAACTAGCCACCAAACTTTGTTGTACGAAATGAGTATTATAGTCCTTAGATTATAAATAAAAAAAAACGCACTTACAAAATTGCAAAATAATGGCGGATCGCGAAAAAAGACTATGGTACTAGAATTAAATTAAAAAACTTAATCAGCTATTTATGTTCTGCAAACAAATTATATTGATGCCAGAATTTTCCTTTATGCAATTTTTTCGCGATTTTGTTTTTGCAACTAGACACCAAAACTTGGTATCAAATATGCATACCATAGGCCTCAGATTATGAACTAAAAAATGCTTTTAGTAATTTGTAAACCTCATATTTTTAAAATAAAAAGCTTCGACAAAAACGGATTGTAATAAAAAACAAATGGGTGTTTCATTACTATGTAAACATTAGGTAAAAGTAATGAAAATTAAAAAAAGGTTCATTTTAATTTTCAAAACAAATGAAAATTAAAAAAAATATTCATTACCATTTTTTAACGCAATGGTAATGAAAAAAAAAAACATTACCATTGCTTTAAAAAATGGTAATGATAAAAAAAGCTCCATTACCATTACATCAAGTAATGGTAATGAAAATGTAATGGTAATGATTTTAGCCCATCTCTGGTTTTTATGCCAGTCAACTTTCATATCAAAGAAAAGCTCAGTGGCAGAGCTCAGCAACTAGAAATCGTGAGGTCGCAAGTTCGATACCCGGTGGCGGCAATAAAAAACTTTTGTAAAATAAAAAATATATAATTTTTTTTGTGAAGAATTTTTTTTTTAACTTTTAATTGGTGAACTTTTAATTGCACTCGTTCAAAAAGTACTAAAAAAATGTTAAAGTCGGAGTTCTCCTCTCCTATGACCACTCAATGTTAAAATCATTAGTGTTTATGTTAAAAAAGAAGAACATTTAGATCATCAATTGTAGTGACTTTTCTACCGCTTCGGCATCTTTTTTTTTTTGCTGGGCAGTAATAGCAAAAATCTTGGTTTTGCTTCGTATATTTGCGTTTTTTCACAAAAAGTGTAATATTCAAAAATGTTTGTTTAGATATTTAACCGTTTAATGCTCTTTCTTCTGATTGCGATAATATTTAAACTACATATTTATTATTGAAAATCTACTACCCTGCAAAAAGAGAACATCTACTTTTTAATGCATGACTTTTTTCTACTGAAAAATTGTTAAATTTAAAGCAGTATCGGATCTTTCCTATGACACGCACGTGTTAAATTCATTGATGGAAATGCCAAATTTTGAACTACTAACAGCTCCAGAAAAAACACAACTAAAAAATAAAAGTAGTTCAGTGTGTGTCATAGGAAAGATCCGATACTGCTGTAAATTTAACAATTTTTCAGTAGAAAATTATGCTTGTGCGTCATGTCGCTATGTGTTGTTGTATTTGTTTTATTTTATTTTTTTATATTATTTTATTGGATGTACATAAAATAGTCATTCTTTTTGAAGAACTCCTTAATATTTTTGCTAGGTATGTAACAAATATAAAAATTTTAATTTAGCGCTTTATTTAGGAGCTATAACACAATAAATATTGAAGACGAATCAGTAATTCGACACACAGAAAACGGATTCGTTGTGTTAACCGAAATTGTTTCCTATCGAATTTTAGTAGTTGCATGAACTATCATATTACTCGGTTGCAGATATGGAATTATTTAACTATACATGAAAATATAAAAATTGCTTTAACCGAATTGATTTGGTAAGCCCGACTGAATTTATTTATGTAATGAGACACTGTTTCCAACTATTTTTCTTTTTATTAGTAAACAAATTCTCAGACATATTAATTGAAAAGTATATAGCAAATCATTTTTGATAAAGAAACTATATATACGTATATATAGATAGTAAAGATTTAAAAAATATATGGGTCATTCCATCTCAAATCGACCAATGGTTGGAATCGACCCCTTTCGATTTGGATGAATTTTGGTCAGAACTTTTCTTTCATCATATAACGAAGTTTTGCCAGAGGAAAAAAATTACAAATTTTTTTTTCGAAAGTTATGCAATATTAAAAATTTCAAAAAATGTCTAATTTTTCTAATACCCATATGTAAAATCCCCATAGCAAAATCCTTATATTTTTAATTCTCGTTTAACAAGTTTTTAAAGTACTGAAGTTTGGGTTTTCCAAATGCTTTAAATAAAATTTGCCATTTTCGGCCACACCAAGGATTTTGTATCGGTTATCCCTGACGTACAGAAAACCATGAATAAGATCTAAAGTATTAGAAAATTTTAGAAAAAATACTATTTGTTCTCTGATTACATAGTTAAGTCTTTGACATATTAATGTCCTAGGGAATCTGTAATAACTTGAATATTTTGCAACCGATTTTAAATTTGTGTATTATTTTGTGAAAACAATTTAATGTGGATTAAGTTTCTGTTTGAAGGGGTGTACTACTCAATAAAAAACAATTTTTTATATGTTTGATAAGTCGTTTTTTCGTTTTTCGCCTTATCAAATTTTTAGTCGATTTCCATAGCTACTTTTCATTTCAATAAATTTCATTTCAATAATTTTCGTATATAAGCAAAAAAAATTATCTCATTCGGAAATCGTGAAATCCATTTGAAAAAAGCACAATTTTTCAAAAAAAAGTTCAATTTTTGGTAAAATTTTTCAAAAAAATACAATTTTTGGAAAAAATTACCATTTTTCAAAAAAAATTAAATTTTTCAAAAAAAATTAAATTTTCCAAAAAAAAAATTTATATTTGTCAAAAAAAGTACATTTTTCAAAAAAGGACCTTTTTCAAAAAAGTACAATTTTTCCAAAAAAATTACTTTTAAAGAAAAATTTAATTTAAAAAAAAATTACCATTTTCCCAAAAAGGTGCAGTTGGTCAACAAAAAGTAAATTTTTTCAAGAAAAGGACACATTTCGGTTTAGTAGGCTTATCGCCTATGTCTCGAAAACTAAGCGAAATAGAGCAAAACTGTTAACATTTTTGCCCTTTGGGTGTCAATACACCCATAAAACCCAAATTTTGCATAACTACCGAAGGGCAGCAATTATAACAATTTTGTTCTATTTCGCTTAAAAAATAATTATGAAAAATTGTCTTTTTTTAATTTTATATTTTATATGAAAAATTGTACTTTTTAACAATTTTACCTTTTTGAAAAATAGTATTTTTTTTTTTTTTAGAAAAATTAAATTTTTTTTGGAAAATTCTATATAAAATTATACTTTTTTGCAAAATGATCCTTTTTTTATTAAAAATTTAACTTTTTTGAAAATTTAAATTTTTCTGAAAAACTGTACTTTTTTTGAAAAATTGCAATTTTTTTCAAAAATTGTACTTATCTCAAAAGTTGTACTTTTTCCAAAAATTTTACTTTTTTTTGAAAATTGTACTCTTTTTTATGGTACTTTTTGTAAATATATTTGGGCACTTGTGCCCCACATGTGGCCACATTCGCGTTTTTACATGTGATATGTGCCCTTAGTTGGGCACACATTTCACATTTGAATGTGAAACGTGCCACATTTGCCGGCACATTTCACATTTAAATGTGCCGGCACATTTCATATTTTCATATTGGCACATGTGATTTGCCTAAGGCACATTTACATGGCTCATTTTAAATTTGCCATGTATGTGCCCGAATATTGCCATATGGCACATGTGGATGTCCCAAGTGGTAAGGCACATTATTTGTTCATATGTGTGTGCCAAAACTTACCCTACATACAACTCTTTATTAAGCGAAATGTGTACTTTAACGATAGCATCCCTACGGGAAATTTTAACAAACTGTCACTGAACTGGCCCCTTTATATGAAATAGACTAGTCACTTTCACATGGCGTTGTCATAGGAGGGGGAAATTGACCCCTTGTGACATGTCATAAGACAAGTCCCAGGACAGGTCCCTGAAATTTGTTTTTTATGAGAGTTTAGTTACCTGTCCTAGGATTTGTCTTGTGACAATGTCCTATGACAACGCCATGTAAAAGTGAGCAGTCTATTTCATATAAAGGGGCCAGTTCGGTGACAGTTTGTTAAAATTTCCCGTAGGGATGCTTCAAAGACCAAATAAATTTTTTTTATGAATTAGCACATAAAATTTTATAGATATTCATAAGGGAAACTGAAGAAATTAATTATTGTAAGCTGGTTTCTAATGGATTTTATCCTTGCTGTAGGCAGTCGTTAGGTTTCGGATTTTAAGAAATATTAATTAATAATACTATGTTGTATTTCAAACGCAATGAAAAATTCTTGTTCTCGTCAACCAGGGTTTTTTCATTATTTCAAATATCTTCAATTGAGTACCCTAACTGTAAACAAATTTAAATTTTGTATCAAAAAACTAAATATATTTAAATTTAAATTTATTTAATTTTAAAATTCCATTTTTATTGTAATTTTGTTGCTGTGCTGAGACCACGTCATTATTGATTTATGCAGATAAGCTTTATTATACGTTTCTTAATACCAACTCACAAAACAAGTACAAAAAATATTTACTTACATACCAATTTCCATTTTCTCCTATTTTTCTTTCCTTTGCAGCATATCATTATGCCATTTATCGAGTTGTAAGGAGGTGTTTCTGTTTTGAAGGGTAAGTAGAAATAAAAAACAATGTCTTACCTTCTTTAAAGAATTTCTGGCTGCTGTAGATGCTGACAAAAGCAGCTAACAGCCATCTTTAGGTAGGTTATCTAAACAAAGACGTTTTTCTTTTTTTCTGTTTTTTTTTTTTGAGGGAGTTTGTTTTGATTACAAGTGAATAATAATTCATGTTTTTTGTTTAAAGGCTGTATAATATTAGAGGCTTGTTATTTTTAATGAAATATTAAAGAGTCTGATTGAAATGAAATTTAATTATTTACCTACTTTTAACATATAATTGGTATTTAGCATAGAGCAAAGATACAAAAAAAACAAGAGTATTAACCTTTTAACCGGCCTACGCTTTTTTACAATGAAATTTGTACCATAAGTTCCTCTCTAAAAATAAATATCAAGTTCTTCTACAAATTTTTTTACGTTGCCTACTTTAGGCGTAATGGGCCAAAATTGGTAACAAGTGAATCTTAAAAACTAATGCACACAAATTATAAAATACACCTACAGCCCTCGGCATATATATTTCGACAATAATAACAGGAATTTTCGTATCGTTCTTTGAAAGTTGTTCTAAAAATTTATGATTACGTTGTAAATAAAAACTAATTTGCTAACTTCCCATAAAAATTTTTTTTGTCTTTTATTAATAAAAATTTTAAATAATAATTAATATTCATATTAAAAGTTGGCATAAATATTTTGACAAAATAAGAGATAAGAATTAAAGTTATATATAATCAAAAATGTAACGTAAATTTTAATAATATCAGTTAAATATATATCCACCATTAGCTGAAATTACTTTATGAAGCCGTTTTGGTATATCTTCTACCAACTTAAAAAGCATTTCAACAGAAATATCTTTCCAAAGGTTTTGTATTTCTAAAATTGCTTCATCCCTATCCCGAGTTAAGCAAGTACTTCTTTTTCCTTTAATATAACCACATATGTTTTCAATAATGTTTAAATCGGGGATTTGAGGCGGCCAGTTAAGTGTTTCCACCCCAGTTTCGCTTAAAAAGCGAGTAACCAATCGCCCTTTATGACAAGGGGCATTGTCTTGTTGTAAAATAAATGACTCGCCAATCATTTTATCTCCAGATGAGAATGCGTGATTATTCAGTATATTCAAGTATTTTTGTCGATTCATCTGTCTGTTAACTGGCACTAAGTCACCACACTGATTTGCAGATATACACCCCCAGAACAATACGGTGCCTCCACCATGTCGCACTCTTTCAGTTACTGGAGCAAATTTCTTTCTAGCTTTTTAAGGTAAACGAACATATTTTTTTTTTTTTTTTTTTGAGCCATGGAACTCCATAATACTCTTCGCCAAAAGCTCAAAGGCTTATTCAGGTAATCTCTTGCAAATTGGAGACGCTTTTTCTTATTGTTTGGTCTAATATATGGTATTTTTCTTACCGTATATGTTTTTATTCCTGATTCTTTCTCGGCGGCGAATAGTACGTTCACTAACTGCAGTCGGCCCATAGTTTCGTAACTCTGGTTCCGTAGCTTTTTAAATTATTGCACTATGCGTTGATCCTCTTTTGCAGTAGTCACTCTCTTTCTGCCCGTACGTGGTTTATTTTTTACAGATCCAGTTTGCGTTTCTTTATTAAGTTGATAATGCACCGTTTGTCTTGATACATGGAGTTCTTGGCATATTTCTCTTACAGAAATTCCAGATTTATATTTTCCAACTATTTCTGCTCTAATTTCAATATTTAATTCAGCTTTTTTCCCCATTTTTTGGTAAAAACACATTTAATAAACAACGAATATAATTCTATTATTATTTGTTTGACAATTATGGCAAAGTAATTTTATTAAACGTACGAAATCAATTGGTCAAAATATTTATGCCAAATAATAAAGTGAATTTTTGTATTATTGGATATTTTTATTCGTAAAATGTATAAATAAATCTTATGGCTAATTAGCATTTTGGCTTTTCGTTAATACCTAATCATTTTTTTTTTTTTGAAAAATTTCTAAAGACCGACAAAAACGATGTTTTTGTAGTTGTCAAAATATATATGCTGAGGGCGTACAAAAGAAATTTATTGTCACAATTTAATTTGTTTCCAACCAAATCATTCGGTTTCTGTTATGCGAAATTCATTTGTTTCGACTTAATTTCGGATTCCACAACCCTATATCGGTTGCCAAAATCCTATGTTTAGACAACAAAGTTTTCATCATTCATTCATTTTCATAAAAATTAAATTTTTTTGCTATCACAAGTTCTGGTTTTTGGAAAATACGAAATTGAGCGAAAATGTATATCGTTCAAACTTGAAGCCTTTGCCACTAACACTTAATATATTCTTTCTGCCAAGTTTCGTAAAAATGCGTCTATTCATTTTTAAATTAACACGATATTCCTTTAAAGGAATGTGTGGCCTTGGAACAAAGTAACAACATTTTGAAAAGTTAAGGCTTTAATATTACTTTTTGTGGTGATTATCGATGATTTCTAGTTTTTAAGATTTAAAAATTGTGTATTTTTTAAAATACCTATCTTTTTAAATTTTACGAAATTTTAATTTCGACACTTTATCGCTACCATACCGTGCATTGAACACGAAAAACTTCTTTACAAAAATTTAATAAATTTTATTTTTTATCGAAATAGCTTAATTACTTTTATATAACATACTCATTTTGGTTATTTGTGGTTTAAATCTAAAACATCTTTTTTTGGCATGTTCACATATTGTCAAAATCCTAATCAAAATTTGCACAAAAAAAAGTTGGGAAATAAATTTGTTTTCGAAGAAAGTAATAGTGTGAAACCAGATCAACTCAACACAACATTCGGATTTAGCCTTTCGGATTAAAATAAAATTCCCCGCAACTGTTGCACAATACAAGACCTCATTGATACATAAATTTCGGAAGTTATGCCGTTTTGGTTTCCGAAATATGACGTCATGAAAATTTGCAAAAGCATTAAAATTTGACTTAAGTGTCGTTGTAAAACTCTATAACTTTTTAACTACAAAAGATGTAGTAACAATTTTGATCTTATATTTTAAAAACATATGCATATCGATTTTCATGAAAGGGTCAAAGGTCATTTTTTGAGATCTTGAATTAAAACGCCCATATCTTAAAATCTGCAGTTTTAAAGCATCTTTAAAAAAATATATACTTATTACTAGTGCAAGGAATTTCATGCAATTAAAAATCAAAAATATGCTCCTATAAAAGATAAATATGCATAAAAAACATAAAAAATATGCACTTAAAACGATTATATTTGCAAAAATAAAGCACTTTAAAACATAAAAATATATGTAAGATAGATATTTTGCAAATAAACACAGAACTGGAAGCTTTTCCATAGGTAAATAAATGATGTTCTAAAAAATTTTTATTTTTAATAATAAAGAAAAAAATTTTTTACAATTTAAAAAATGTTACTAAAAATTAAATATTTGCAGAAATATGCATTAAAAAGCACAAAATATGCATTAAAAAGGCACCAAATATGCACTTGAAGTCAAAATATGCAGAAATATGCAACAACAAATCGATGCCATTTTGTTTTGAATTTGATTATTCGCATAAATATTTAGTCTATATTAACTTTGGACTATCGAGAAGAAACATGCATTTGCATAAAATTCCTTGTCCTACTTTTTACCGTATGCCCTTCCTCAGCCGTGAAAGTTTAATGATGATAGAGCCAGTTTATTTCACCATGCTGAAAATTTCACAATTTCAGAACAATTAAAATAAAACATAATTTTCGAATTATAAGCTGTGATTAGGGTATTCAATTAAGCGGCTTTTTATTTTAATCGATTAATCGTGCAAAAAAATCGAACAAAATTTTTAAATTAATCGAAAAAATTTTCTGTAAAATAATATACATACATTTGTTGTGTTTTAAATAATTTTATTTAAAAAAAGGAACAAAAATAAATTCAGTATCTCTTCTGAAATTCATAAAATTAAAAAAAATGTAATAATTGAGATCAGATTTTGTCATTATTTTTTCTATCCCCTCTTTCATATATTAAAATTTTATCCAAATCGGGGAGAACCACACCGCAATGAGTTAAAGAGTAAAAGAAGAATATAAGATCCAGTATATTAACTTGCATCTCTTTCGTATGCATTGCATCAAAGAGTATACATATAGAGAGAGACGATCCTTCCTATGACTCTCTTATATTTTTAGCGAACTCGGGCGTGCAAATAAAAACCGGGTGAAAACAGTTTGCGCACACAAAAGATGCTGTGAGTATTGTGAGGGGAAAAATGTGATGACGTAAAATTTCCGTTTTCATTATTCTTCTTTGAAATGAGTGTTGTCAACTTCTAACATAACATCATTTACACAGTACCTACACAATTTATACAAAAACTTGATAAAATCCACGAATTTTAATGAACAACTTTTTAATAAGTACCTATGCTTTCATCATTTTCTCTACATGAATTTTTTGTGTAAGAATTATAGACTCTCCATGTAAAATAATTTTCTCTGCGATTGATTTTGAAGTTAATTAATAAAAAAAATATTAAACCTAATGTGTGGCGGAGACACCAAATTATTTTAAAATTTTATTACGTATTTTATTTCATTTGTAGACACTACATTAACAGTGAATACAGTAAATTAAATTATGACGCATTATGAAATAATCTCGTTCCCCTTAAAAGCATCTAATTTCCCGCAATTCCCCTGTATAATAGTTGGAATTTCCCTTATTTTACGCTCTTTGATTTTACACAAGCAAAATGTGTTATTTTGCTTGTGCCCGAGTTCGCGAACAAATAAAAAGAGAGCCGATTGAGCGAGACAAGGGGGGGATCGATACCCACTGATTGCATACATAAAAAACATATATGTAGAGAGGAATTCTGTTGAGAACTGATTTCCCCTTTACGTTTCCGTACCTCCAACCCATTATTTTATTGATTCAGAGTGCTAAGTAAACAAGCTTTATTGCATTGAGCATTAATTATAATTGATAGTACTAATTCTAATAATCATTAATTACAATAATTATTAATTCTTTCGTTTAATATCAACGTTTAAAAAGACGTACAAAATAATTAAAAATTAATTATACTACTTTTCTAGATAAGTCACAACAACAGAGTAGTAATTTGGAAGATGACAAAGCAAACTGTGATAATTTTATGTTATTTTTGTTTTTTCTTTGGGATTTAAGATGTTTATTAACGCTCCTACTTTAAAACATGAAATTCTCATTGAGTTGAAGCTAACATATATTTCAAGAAATTCTAAAAGGAGGGACAACCTTTTTATTATTTTCTTAGGCCAGAATGAAAACCGGATAGGTACAAGCCAACAGCAAATTATTTATCACAATTTTTTTTAGAAAGTTTTGAGATTTTAGCACATGTACTTTAGTAAAAAATTTATATTTTTTAAACATTTTTGTAATTTTCTACCAATTTTCATTAATCGATTAATCGTATGAAATTATTCGAGTTATTCGTTATTCGAAATTTGGACATTTTAAATTATAACGACTGGTACAAAAATGGTTGATATACCGCGATCCGTTAAAAAGTTATTTAGTAATCAAATATATTTAATAAAAAAAAAAATTTTGTAATAAACATTACAAAAATTACAAACTATTTTGTCTTTACCAAAAAATAAGTTTATAATGCGGCAGCCAGTACTGAAAGCTGCATTTTAATTAGCTCAAATACTTTTTCATTGAATTAATAACAAAAATCCAAATTTGATTAGCTAATAACTTTTTAACAGTTCGCGGTATATCCAACATTTTTGTAGCCAAAATGTGTAGAAAGTAAGTTTTTATAAATTTTTGAAAAAAGTGGATTTTCGAACCCCTCCAATCGCTATCCGGTGTATTTTGAAAATGCAAAAAAAAGTTTTTTATATTAAATTTTGGTGTAGAATCGAATGCTAAAGTCAGATTTCCTATAAATGCAGCTGTTTTTGCTCTGGAGGAAAAGGTTCTTAAAATCAGCGTTTTTGGCCGACTTGCGGCAGTAGAAGGAGTTGAAATAAAAAATAAAAAAATGCCGTTCTTTTTTTATGCAAAAACTTTAAAAATACATTTTCATTTTGTGTAAAAAAAGTAACTTTTTGAAATTTTTGAAAAAAGTGGATTTTTGGAGCACTCTAATGACTATCTGCTGTATTTAGAAAACGCAAAAAAAAATGTTTGTTTATTAATTTTTGCTGTGGAATTGAATTGCAAAGTCAGATTTCTCAGAAATGCAGCCGTTTTTGCTCTGCAGAAAATGGGTCTCCAAATCAGCGTTTTTGGCGGAATTGCGCCAGTAGAAGGAGTTGAAATAAAAAAAACGCCATTCGTTTTTTGATGCAAAAACTAAAAAAAAAAAATTATGATATCCCAAAATCATAGAAATTTTACACATTTCTGATGAACTCTAATATTTACAAATTACCTCTAAAATCCTTTATGCGATTTGGAAAGCAATTTCATATTTTCATTAGGCACGCTGAAATAAATTAAAAATGATGTGTCAAAACATATATTTCAAAATTTATTTTTTTTTCGATTTGTTTGAAAAATCTGAAAATTCGAAAAAATTTACCGCCAGAAAACTTTTTGTTGTGGCAACACAGTTTTTTTTTTTTTGATGGAAATACATTTTTTTTTTTGTGGAAACATTTGTTTTTTCCTGGAAACACTTTTTTGTGGAAACACTTTTTGGGGAAACACTTTTTTTGTGGAAACACTTTTTCTTTGTGGAAACATTTTTTTAACACACTTTTGGGAAAGAAAATTTGTCCACGGCCACTTTTTACATTTTACAATTACATTTTAAACTTTAAGGTACGCCAGTAACGTAGCTGGCTTGCCCGATATGACAAAATTCGTTTTCGGTTTAACTGACATCCGAAAAACTAGGCCTAAGGCACGGCACTAAATCTAGCGGGCTTGCCCGCTATTATTTCCATATATCTTTGGATCCGAAATTTGAGGGTATATGGAGGTATATGGCCATACATGATCATATATTAGCATACATGAATCATATGTGAGCATATATGGTCATATATGAAGATATATGGAAATATATGAGATAATGTATGGTCATACATTGAACTATGCATGGCCGTATATGATCATGCATGCCCATGCATCATCATATACTAGTCCATGTATGATCATGTACTTTCATATATATTTCGATTTTCACATGGGAATATATATTTTTTTAAATCTAAGAAAATTTATTTATTTTCACCAAACGAAACATATTTGAGGAGTAACCCAGCAAAATATTGGTAATGACACCTCATTACTGTCTGCATTACCAAAAATGATATATCATTACCTTTTGCATGATTGTATAATATAAAATAATGAATTCCTAGTAACGGCCTATTGTATTCATTGTTTCTAAATATAAAATAATGACTTACTCGTAATAGTTTAAATAAGTACTTTTTACACAGTTAAATTTTATACATTTGTATTTATTATATGTAAATATGTTTTATTTTAGTAGGTTTGAGGTTAAGAAGAAGAATAAACCTTCCTCAAAAGTTATAAACACATTAAATTTGCAAATCAGACTAGATCTAGTTTCTGCCTTTTTATGGACAGGCTTCATCAGTGATCTTCCATTAAATTGTATTATTGTTTATATTTTTATTGTCAGATTGTCTCTATATGAATAATTTCAGAAGTGATCAAACAGACATATACAAACATTCTACTTCAGATTCTCTGTTTATCTTCTTATTTCCTCCGTGTCACCTTTTCACAAATATTGCCACATTGACGTATGGTTTGTACGTACAAGTGCAGGCAATTTGTGTATATTGGAGACGGACAGCCAACAGGGCATTGTTTATTTTTTATAGTAAAGTTTTGTTTTTTCAAACGCGTCGTATAGACCAAATACAATTAATATTGTCATTAATATGTATTTTTATGTTTACATTTCTATGACGAGTCCTAAAATTACACACTAGAGAAAACTTAAATTTTTCTTAATGTATTTCCTTTAGCTAATAGTATTTGCTTAACTCCTTATTTTTAAGAATCAAGTAAGCAACCGGATAACCACTTATAATTCAACTTTTTGTAGGCATGTGTGTTACCACTTATTATTCAAAATCTCATAACTACTTATTTCTCATTTTTTCGTAAGCGAGCGGGTAAGCGTGGCTACTTATAAAAACGACCACGCCAAACAAAAATAATGAGTTTAGACGCCAAAAAATAAGTTGTGTTGAGCTATGAATTTCTATTATATAACCACTTATTTGGTAATGAAATATTTTGCTAGGAAGGGCACACTAGTGCAGCTATTTGTCGTATTTCGATAAGTGTACCCCCGTTTTTTCTTAATTTTTTTTATTTTATCTCAAAAGTTCTTAACCCTCTAACAGGCCTAAGCATTTTTGCAATGAAATTTATACCAAGTATTTCTCACGAAATATAAAGAATAAGTTATTCTACAAGATTTTTTTGTTGCTTACTTTAGGCGATATAGTCCAAAATAAATTAAGAGTGAATCTCGAAAACTAGCACATAAAAATTACTAGGATGAAGCGTAAATTATTGTTCTTACCAAGATGTAATTACAATAAAAAAATTAAATTTTTTGTGCTGTTACTTAAGAGGATGTAGCGATTTTCATTTTTCGAAAAATGCGAAATTAAGCGAAAACACACCCCAACTTCAATATATATGACCTTCTCCGAGAAAAGGGACCTAGTGTGTCAAAAAACGGGAACTTGGAAAAATCGAAAAAAATGAGAAAAACATTAAAATTTGAAACTTTAAATGCGTTCTTCTCAAAACTTCATTTTCACACACTAGATCCCTTTTCTCGGAGAAGGTCACATATATTATTCAAACTCATAAGCTTTGCTACTCATACCAAATATATTCCTTTTACCAAATTTCAGAAAAATCCTTCTATTCGTTTTCAAGTTTAGGCGATGTCCTTTAAAGGTATGGAATCCTGTGTGTCTTTGAACCAAAGTAAATAATTTTTTGAATAGTTTAAGCTTCAATCCTACTTTGTGGTCATTATCAATTGTTTTAGTCAATTCAAATATGTGTTTATTACTTTTGAAAATTTTGTTTGTTTTAAAATATTTATATTTTGAAATTTTACGAAATTTTATTTTTGAGACTTTTTCGCTTCAAAACTTTGCACCGTATACAAAAAAATTCTTCACAAAAAAATTTATAGATTTAGTTTTCTATTGAAAAAGCTTAATTTCTTATTCCAAAATATTCATTTAGCGCATTTGTGGTCAATTTAACCGGGCTTGCCGGTTAGAGGGTAAAGTACAATTTGATCCAAATCGGAAAACATTTACTAGAGGCACACCGCGATCGATCATACAATTTTTTTTTATATCTAAGAAAATTGTCAAAATTAAAATGTTGTCAAAAGCAACATAACCGAGGGGTAATGAAAAAAATGTAAAATTAATAAAAGCGCTTTCGCAAAAAAATCCAAGAAAATTTTAATTTTTTTTAAAGAGATTTGAGGGGTAGGTAAGGTTTGAAAAACTCAAAATTATATTTTTTTCTGGGCATAGCTGCACAACAACGAGAATGTACCAGTAACAAACTATATTTTTTTTTAGAATTTAAAGATCGCCAAGGATGACTTTCGACCAACTCACTGAAAAAAAATCGTTATGCATAACGATTTAGAGGGTTCATTCTTGTTTTCAAAATATACCAATCTTCATAATGTCATATTTGAGAAACTGAAAATGCCTGGTATCCGAAATTATTCCTTCCTTGTGCTCTTATAGCATGCGATGTTTATGGCGAATTTGATTCAAATCGGAGATGGCCAATATGAAAACGTCACTCGTTTGTGTTGGGCTGATATAATTTCTCCCAACAGTGACACAATACGATATTATGTGGTATACATTCAATGCCGTGAAATTGCCTTTAATTCCATTAATTACCCAAATTGCTAAAAATATCGTTTTTGTGATTCTTTAATATTGAATTTAAAATCACTAAAACGCCAATTTCGAAAAACTTTAACTGAAAAATGTATGGGCCAATGTTAAACATTTATATGCAGGGACGTAACAGTTATAACTTTTATTCAAAAAACTGACTGTTTTACAATTATTTCTTATTTAAATATTTTTAATTATATGCTGTTTTTTTATTTGCTGTTTGTTTTTTATTTTTAATTCAAACAAAAACCAGCCAAACACGATTTTTATTTTTTCAAAAATAATAAAAGTTATTTTGTGATTTGTTTTCTTTTCCAAAAATTAACAATTAAGAATATAAATCAAAAGCCATAAAACCAATGACTTCGACAATTTTAATATCCTGATGATATCAACTAGTGTCAATAAAAGATTGAACAGTGATTTAAAGTGAGTAAATATGTATATTCCAGCAACTTCCGGCATTCAATTTAGGTCAATTTTTAATTTTTATTTTATTATCAAATAAAAAAGTTAGTGCTTAATTTTTTCAAAAAAATCATTCTGTAACTTTTATAAAAAGTTTTAAAATAAAAATCAAAAAACAACAGAAATTTATAGAGTAAAATATAAAAATTGAAAAAATTAAAATCTTTGCCAAACTTTGTGATTTTTTTGTGCAATATGATTTACAAAATATTTCAATAATGCACTATTATTGAAATATTATAATTAAAAAAATTTGGGTTGTGACTTTTGAATAAATATAACAATTATTTTGGGTCTCTGTTTATATGTCTTTATTTTTTCGGTTATTTTTTTCCACAATTATTTTAATTTTGGTTCTATCTACTAATGCATTTTGCTTAATTTCAAATAAAAATATGGAGCTATCTACTATAACACCGCGAATATTACGAATTGTTAAAAAGAAATTACATGTGGTATTCAGTAGCAGTTTTTAATTTATATTGTTGAAGGTCGTTTTACTAATAGTTTTTAAAACTCATCAGCTAATTAAACAGATTTGTCACTATCCTGAATACTGATATTTTAGTAGGTAGCTGCATTTTGAATACGTAGACAAATGTGGCATTATTTTAAAACCGGATGCATCTTATGAAAGCTGGACACCATAAATTGACGAAAAGCCATCTGCGATGTCACAATTCAACAATTTGATAAACTCATTTATGATATAAAACTAACTAAAATTTTAAGAGGTTACATTACACTCGCGGCAGAGAAAACAGACCTTTTTTAAAAATTAACAACTCAGTCAAAAACAAACATTTTTTCAAAATTTTTTTTATTATTGTAGAGAATTGAACAAATTATAAGAAAAAAATTTAAAAAAAATTTATTTTTCACTCCAACATGGTTTTATAGAGCTCCAAACTGGCGGCAGAGAAAAAAAACGGGGCCTCGTGTTTGCGGCGCTGGGAGTCGCAAAAATTGTCCGATCTGGAAATAAAATGATCGCATAATAATAAATTTTTTTTCGATTTTTTATGAATTTTTAAAGTCAAAATTTTTTTTAGAAAAAACACACTCTCAAATTTGGAACATCACCAAAAATTGAAAAAAAATTTATTATTATTCGATTGGTTATTCATACGATAACCAATTTTGTTAAGATTTAAAAAAGTAATTTTTTTCCAGATCGGACAATTTTTGCGACTCCCAGCGCCGCAACCACAAGGCCCCGTTTTTTTTTTCTCTGCCGCCAGTTTGGAGCTCTATTAAACCATGTTGGAGTAAAAAATGTATTTTTTTGAATTTTTTTTCTTGTAATTTGTTCAATTCTCTACAATAATAAAAAAAAATTTTGGAAAAATGTTTGTTTTTGACTGAGTTATGAATTTTTAAAAAAAGGTCTGTTTTCTCTGCCGCGAATGTCATGTAACCCCTTAAGGCTTTTGGGAGTGGTCGCCATTATATTAGGCGGAAATCGTTTGATCGAATACGTATTTTGGACTATCGATTTAAAGTCGATATATATTCTAGATACCCTAGTAAAAATGATTTTTATATATTCATATATGATTTTTATACAATCATTTATGATTTTATACAATTATAACTTGTCGAGTATTGTGAAACATATATTTTTATATGATTATATCAAAAGATATTTAATTATATAAATTTATATTAACCAGATCCATCATTTTTCGGATCAAATAATATAGTTTTTATATAATTATATTAATCCATACATGATTTGATCCGGAAAATGGTGGATCTGGTTAATATAATTTTATATAATTAAATATCTTTTGATTTAATCATATAAAAATATATGTTTCACAATACTCGACAAGTTATAATTCCATAAAATCATAAATGATTATATAAAAATCAGATCTGATTATATAAAATTCATTTTTACTATGGTAAGCATAAAGGCACTTTATCGCACATTTTTTTTCCCCCGACAATCCTTTCACTAATTTTTATTTAAAATCTACACTTTAAATCTGTTTAATAAGTAATTCAGTAAAGTTGTTTCAATTGAATAAGTACCCAGGTGAAAATGTTCATATATAGCCATATATGGCAACATATATGGGTTCGGATCCGAAATTTAAGGGTATATGGTCATATATGGAGATATATGAATGTTCATATAAATTTTTTTTTATTTTTTAATAAAAATGTTGCTTTTTTTATTCAAATTAAATATAAATATTATAATTCTATTCATACGTTACTGATGAATTTGTACATTTGAATGAAATTGAGAAATTATGAAATTTTTAATGGACATAAACATTTTACTTCAAGTTTAGAAAATAATTTAATGAAAAAAGTGTGTAAAAAGTTTAGTTAAAGCTACTAAAAATTAATTCAAAATGAAATACTGCTGAATTATCAGAATAGTTTTGCTAAATATAAATAAGATAGGAACAGCAAAAATAAAACTGTTTAATATATTTACAAAATTTGAGTTATAATTGAGCTAAATTTCAGTGATTAGAAAATAAAATTAAATTGTAGTAGTAGACAAAAAAACATCATATAAAATTTAAAATTTTCAAATTTCCTTTTTCGTTTTTTGTTTTTAATGGAAATACAAATCTAGCCTTCTGAAATCAACAGTTTAATATTTTTAGCAAATATTTCTGTTGATTTTATAAACTGCTATTTGCATTGAACAAAATTTAACAAAAAATTTTTTAGATACAACAGTTTGTTTTAGCCATTTTTAGTTTACTAATATTTTGCAAAATTTTCTGCAGATTTTCTAAATTTAGAAGTTTTATTTTTGCTGTTTTTATCTTACTGCAACATTTTCAATTGTATTTCAAAATTTATCATTTTATTTCAGAAGTTATCAATTGTTTTTCTGATTTATCAATTGTATTTCAGAAATAATCAATTGAATTTCAGTTTACTCAATTGTATTGTAGAAGTTATGAATTGGTTTTCAGATTTACCAATTGTATTTCAGAAATAATCAATTTATTTCCAGTTTTATAATTGCTTTTCAGAAATTATCAATTGATTTTCATATTTATCAATTGTATATCAGAAACTATTTCAGAAATTATAAATTGTATTTCAGAAACTGAAAATTGTATTTCAGAAATTATCAAATGTATTTTACAAATAATCCATTGTATTGGCAACTGGCAACTGTATTTTAGAAATTGCCAATTGTATTGAAGAAATTATCACATGTATTGTATTTCAATATTTTTTGAATCCGCTCATGTAATTACCCCCATGATAAAAAAAACTTAAAACCTTACCCATATATGGAATAATATATGAATTCATATATGAAGATATATGGAATATATGAACCAATATATGGACCAATAAATGCAGTATATTATCATATATGGATTCATACATTTGAATGTATTTACCCATATATGCTTCCACACATAACATATATGTTCATATATGATCATACATTAAACCATATATGCTCATACATGAAACCATATATGACAATATATGAACATATATGCACATTTTCACCTGGGTAGTTAAATTGCAAAGAAATATATTTTTTTTACCTTTTTCAATCAGTCATCCAATTAACAAAATACGGACTTTCGGTATAAGTAAAAATATTCAGTCGAAATTTTCTGTTAAAAACAATCAGTTGATATAATAAAATTAATTTTAAAATAAACGAGAAATCTATTATTTTTACCGACTTAAATTAACAATTAAAAATAAAAGACAAAACACAATTGTTTTAAACAAAAAGTGGGTGGCCCTTTTTTAAACTTATTTTCAGTTGTTGTTGGTAGATTTTAAAGAAAAAATATTGTGAGTGTATATTAAAATACACCACACTTTTGTTACATATCTAATATAATTGGACAATAATATTTTGCTAGGTTTAAAAAAATCATCTCCAATCAATATAAGCAGCCTTGTTGGATATTCTAAAGAAAAATGTATTATGAAACATTTAATTTCTCAATTTATTACATAAAAATACCGATTTAAAATATCGTGTCATTATTCGGTAATCGGCCGAACAGCAAAAACATGCCGAATACTGAATAGTAACCGATTATTCACGACATTTCTGCTTTTTGCATTACAATATGCAAACACAGAGTGTGTACTAAATTAGACCATATTTAATTGTAAACAATATTAATGCGTATGATTAATATTTATTATACATATACGATATAACTCATACGCTTAGAGTTTATTGTTTACATTTTGCAATAAAACCCATTTTCTTTAAAGGAAGTTATCCGCTATTGGAATTCATTTTTCTCTTAGATTTCAATTTGGATTTTTTCAAAGTTGTCAGTTATTTCAAGCTTTGTTTTTTAAATATATTTATAATAACCATGGTATCTTTTATACATGAAAATAGGACTCATGAAAACCACAATTTGTTAGCATTGATGAATGTTTTTTTTTTTTTAGTTTGTGTATAGCAGTTGTTTGTTGATGATGAATAAATGAATTTGAATATAAACCAGCTTAAATATGGTACATTTCGGATTTTTCTTTCAAAATAAAATCAAATAAAATGAGTGAGTGATATTGTCCGTTTGTCAACACTATAATCAACAAATTTGATTTGATGTGATATACTCGTACGCGGTCTTGTTGTCAAGTGTTTTTCTGTTAAGATGTCATCCCTTGTTATGGCGCGAAGCATACTTGTTGTTATTGCCCTAGTGGTTTATAGTGATGGAAAAAGTAGCAGCTCTTATTTGTTGTGGTGGATGTTGAGGTATTATGTTGAAATGACACCTACTTATTATTTATATACATATATATTTTTTCTTGCTTTGTTGTTGACTTATTTATTTGATGTGGTATCTTTCTATCTTCTTTTGTTAATTTATAAATAGCGTGGGTTTTTATATTTGTTGATTTTAATTTTTCTCTTTGCCAAATATAAGTTTTAGAAAAGTAAAGATTTAAGCGTTTTAATAGTATTTTTTTTTTGTTCGTAAATGCTATTAATGTCAAAAGTTTTTTAAATGTCATCGTTTGTTGTGAAATATTAACACAAATTAAGTTTAAAATTAATAATATATTTCACATGTAAAACAAAAAATTTAAAGATTATTTTTCTTCGATATTTCTTCATATAAAATAACAAACAATCAGCATTTATTTCAAATAAATAGCTTAATGAGGCCACTCTGTCATCTTCAATATGTCATTCAGTACACGCCCATCCACTTATTTGACAAACAAAACTGACAAACACATACAAAAAAAAATAAATGAAAAGCAACATAATAATGTATTGATTTCCTATCAAGATACAGTAAAACTCGTTTAATACGAACTCGGATAAGACGAATTCTCGGCTAGTACGAACTAGTTTCAAATTCCCGACTTTTTAGCAGCAATTTCAATATAAAAAACATCCGTTAATACGAACTCGCTTAATACGAACCCTCGGTTATAACGAACTGTTTCTGAGGGTCCCACAAACAAATTTTCATAACATTTTCCATTTTTAATATGAACTTTCCAAAATTTAGTGGTTTTTTATATATTTTTTTTTTCTATTTTGACAAATTTTGAACCGAACATACAGAGATATTGCAAGCAAGTTATTTTAGAAATCAAGTAAAAAAATTTTACAATTTTTGAAATTTTTTTTAGGATTATTAAATATTTTGTGGATAATTAAAAAAATTTTAAAAATATTTGCACCGATTATTACGCACCTCGCTTATAACGAACAAATTTTTTGGTCCCCCGGAGTTCGTCTTAAGCGAGTTTTACTGTATATGAGTTCCTTATAGTCTCTAACTCAGCAATAAGGGGTTTGTTTAGATTTCCATTCCATTTGCAAAATCTATTTAGGTAAATAAATATTTCTTAAAAATAAATAATTGTTAGATTAATGCTACATCAAATGTTCACTACTTCTAGTATTCCGTCCCTAAAGTATTTATTACACTGTGAGACAAATGGTAGGGGTCAGTGATCGGGAAGGATTCAAACTACCGGGGAAAGTTATATCGGTTAAAAAGGAGTTATACGTATCCCGGCGTTTCGCTGGGTCACCGCTAGGAATCGAGATATATCGATTTGACCTTTGGTGGTTTTTTTTTGACATAACTCGAGAACCACTAGTCCGATTTTACTCAAACAATTTAAAAAAATTAAAAATTACAATTCCTTTAATCTGTTCATATAACGTTTTTCTATATACTCAACAGTTATGCCGGTAAAAATAAATGTATGAACAAAAAAATATTTTTTGCCTAAAATATTAAAAAAAAAAGTAATAAACAAAAGGTTATTGATTTTTATGGTTGCGGTAACAAACATTTATTTTTACCGGCAAAACTGTTGAGTATATAGAAAAACGTTATATGAACAGATTAAAGGAATTGTAATTTTTAATTTTTTTTTTAAATTGTTTGAGCAAAATCGGACTAGTGGTTCTCGAGTTATGTCAAAAAAAAAGATATATCTCGATTCCTAGGGGTGACCCAGCGAAACGCCGGGACACGTATAACTTGTTTTTGACCGATATAACATTTCCCGTTGGTTTCATCCCATCCCGATTTTGACTGTCGCATAGTGTTATTAATAATATGAAAAACCTATTGCTAAAATCTTTATAAGATAATAATAGAAATGCAAAAGGATGTTGCTTCCTTTTTTTCCTTAATTGTAATAAGAAGAAAATGAAGACAAATTAGATATCAAATAAAAGACATATATTATTATATCTAAAAATTTCTAAATATGATTAAATGATGAACAATTTAACTAAATATTACAGTTTCCATTATTTTAATGCTTCAATAAATAAGCTAAGATGTGTTGGACATGTTTTAAACGAAGTTCTTTAAATTACCTTCAAATTGATACCTAATTTGCTTCTTTTATTTTTTATTACTTACTACCATATTAAAAAAAATTTATTAATGATCGACATAAAATTTCATACTAAGATGAGCCCATATAATTGTACCTACTTAAGATGGGTAATGTGGCGAGACCCGAAAATACTTACCTACTCCTACATCCAGCTGGCTCTTATTGGATATTTTAAATTTTTATTCTCTATAATTTACTTGTACAATTTTTAATCTTTCTTTTCATTTAAAAAATAATTTAAAAAATTTTGAATGGTATGATCTCAAATTGAACGAAAATCTTACGTTTGCTCTAATAGAAATAATTACTTGTACAATTTGTAATCTTTCTTTTCATTTAAAAAATAATTTAAAAAGTTTTGAATGTTATGATCCCAAATTGAACGAAAATCTTACGTTTGCTCTAATAGAAATAATCGATTTTAGTTAAAACTACTAAAAATTAATTAAAAATTACTTTGCAGAAAAAACTAGTAAAATTAGCGGATTATATTTGCTATATGATAAGATATAAAGACAAAAATAAAACTGCTAAATATGTGGAATTTTAGTTATATTTCAGTAGAAAATAACTTAACCTGTTAAAATCAGCACAAAATTTTGCTAAATAATTAGTAATCTAAAAACTCAAAATAAAAGATTTATAATTTATAATTTTTTAGCAAATATTTCTGCTGATTTTAGTAAAATAGACTGCTATTTGCATTCAACTAAATTTAATTTAAAAATTAAGAAAACTTTTGTAGTTTTACCAACTATCTTGCTATTTCTGTCTACTAATGCTTAGCAAAATTTTCTGCAACAAATCTACCTACTTCAGTACTTTTTCCGTACAGTAATTTTTAACTAATTTTTAGTAGCTTTTTCTGCTATGTTAATTTCTATGAGTGTACCAATTAAAAGATCAGCTATACATAAATTTCATTCAATTGTATTTGATTTTTTTTTTTCAGTTTGTACCTATGTAAATGTATCAGTTCAGATCATTTCAGATGAAACTTGTAATAAGTCTGATAAAATTGTATCCGAGTTATGGCCCGATTCAATTTTATCTGTTTGCATCTAAAGGAATCAGTTTTGATTCAAACAGATGTTATTATGTATAAATCAGGCAAAGTTGTATAGCACTACTGACCGGATATAATTATATCAAATGAAGAATGCAAACTTTCAAATATATAATTATATATGTTCAAAATTCGAATAGAGTTATATCTGATATATACATAATCGTATCAATTACACCGAAAAAACAGTAGGCACCAACAATGGGAATTTGTAAAAGCACCCTAGTAAAAATGATTTTTATATATTCATATATCATTTTATACAATTATAACTTGTCGAGTATTGTGAAACATATATTTTTATATGATTATATCAAAAGATATTTAATTATATAAAATTATATTAAACAGATCCACCATTTTCCGGATCAAATCATGTATGGATCTGGTTAATATAATTTTATATAATTAAATATCTTTTGATATAATCATATAAAAATATATGTTTCACAAAACTCGACAAGTTTTAATTGTATAAAATCATAAATGATTATATAAAAATCATATCTGATTATATAAAAATCATTTTTACTAGGGCAATCACACTTTCTTTTAAATTGAAATTTTATTCCCAACAATTTTTTTGATTGAAATATTTGTAGCTCGTTTGTAAAATGTTATCTTTCATATAAAAATTGTTTAAAAATAAAAATTCAAAGTTACAAAAATAAATAAATTTTTTTTGGATTTACAAATTTGAAAGGTGTTTAAAAATTTAATTACAATTCTGTAAATTCTTTCTGTGTAAGATCTGAAATTTTGTTAGTTGTTTTGACTAATTTGTGGTTCAGTTTATTAACAGTCAAAAACAAAAGAAATTATAAGTTGAATTTAATGAAATGTTAGTAGTCTTGTTTTCTAAAGAAATTTCATTTGTTTTAAATTACATTTGCAGCAGTCTTTACGAACAAAATATTTGAAGTGTACTGTATCATTACGATAATTTGTAAGACGGCCGCATCAGCTCTGAAAGTTGAAAATCACTGGGGCCAAATATGATTTTTTTTGATTTCCCCAAAAACTTTGATATTCTAAATAGCATTTGAATCAAAAGTTAAAAAAAATCTTGATTTGCAATAATCTTCTAATAAGGTAATAAAAACTTAAATCGGTGAAAAATCCCCAAGTTATTAAAGTTTCCCCACGCAACTGATGCCTCGTAGGTCACTTAATCGATAAATGTGGGACAAATTTTAAAATTTATTGAAATTTTCTATTCCAAAAACTTTTTTATATTCTACTAACTCCAAGAGTGTTTGCTAACCTTGTTAAAATTAATTACAAATAGGTCAGAATTTTTAAACACTGCTCTCAAATCTTAGATCGAAAAATAAAATACGCCATTGTAATCAGCATGTCCAAAATATATAGAATTAATGGTCAGAGCTCTATTAATTTTTAAAAGTCAAGATTTTGTCATGTAGTGTTATGTTTATTTGTGAAAATTTAAAAAACTTTGTTAAAAAATAGGGTTTTTATGTTTTGTTCCCATTGGTGTTCCGATTTGAAAGTTGCACAGTCTGTAGCTGAAATATTAAGTTATCTGCTTAAATAATTTAAAGAAAATTAAAAATGGGTTTTTTGAGATATTTGCAAATTAAGGATATTTTTCAAATTGTATTATCCTTTTTGCATTCAAGAATTTATTTTTGCAATTTATTTTGAAAGTAGATTATATAAGCATTACTAGGTAAAAATATTATAACAATCGTATAACGCGTTTAAAAATTTGTAATCATTTGAACATCATGTATTTTTCAAAAATTTACTAAAAAAAATCAACTAAAAACAGCGAAAAAAGCGAAATAAGACGAATTTTACAAACAGTGAATTTCGTGATAGTCATGAGGAACTACAAACAGATTTTTGTCCAAATCCAGAGACTTTATTCGGATAAGTGTCCCGGTTCCCTTTGGAATGATTCATTAATATTTGTGAGTTTTTTCTATCTCTCAGACATATCGCAGCGTCTTCCTTCGGTGTTCCCATAGCATTTGACCCCACCTAAGTAAAATAATATAACAGCGCTAGGAACTAAAAAAGCCTCAACAAAGTTCACCAAATCTTCATCAGATGGCGCGCAACAACTGTTTTAATACTCAACATCTCGCGCAATTACAGTGTTACAATATTTGAAGCCCTTCATCTTTCACTTCTTCTCTATCCCCTTTCTAAAGAAACCACCACGTTTATTAATAGAAAGAATTTCCTGAGTGTTGCTTCTCTTTAAAAAAAATTTAATTGTATTTTAGTAAACCAAAAACTCAAAAGTTATGCATATTTTTTATTTTGAAATGGTGTATAACATTTTAAAATTCAATTGCAGCTACTGGAATTTTTTCCTTTTTTTTAATTTGGCAATCACAAGAGAAAATATAAGTTTTGAACCCCAAATCTTTTCAATTATGCCAATCGACAATTCATTAAATTTAAAGATAGTTGTCGTAAACGTCACAATTTGATTCCGAACAAATTCGTTTGGCCAAACAAATCTGTTTTCTGGGTGAATTTTTGCACATTCCAATATATAAGCACGCCTAGTTCGCCCAATTTTTGGGAAAATTTTAAAAGTTTTTCTAATTTTATTTATATCATACAAAAAAAAATAAACACTGTTAGTTTTGCATTAAAATAATACACTTTTTTTAGTTGAACTTTTGATATGAAAAGCATCATGAGTATGCAATAATAAACCTACACTCATAAAAAAAGCCCGTACAAATAGTTAAAAATTCTGCTAAAATAACAGGAAATAGTACCTGAATTTGCGCCAGCAGAAATTTCAATGATGTTGAGAATCATGGTCTGCTAAATTTAGGTGACCTAAATTTTAGGTAAAAAAGTTAGGTCAAATACAATAATTTATAAGAAATGTTGTTTAATGGAAATAAAAATTACTCAGCTGAAATCAGCACATGTTTTCTGCTAAATTTTAGTTGGTTATAAACAGGTAAAAAATTTAGTTAACATTTCAAAAATTTAGAAGAATTTTCGTTTAATAGAAATGAAAGTGGGTCAGTTGAAATCTGCAAAATATGCTGCTAAAATTACAATCACTTTTTGTTATTAATTGAATAAAAACAACTTCATGTATCATGTAAATATTGTTAATTTTATTTTCGAATAAATTACACAATCCAAAAACACTATTTGCACTAAATATCACTTGTATTTTCTTTCCAATATGTGTGCCAGCGGTAGGTTGAATTTAGATGAAAACGTTAAAGGGCTGAAATAAAAGAAAAACAATAACATATTTAATAGTATTCCCGTAAATAAATATAGTTTATATTATAAAACAAACCCCTATTATTTTTTTTTTTTAATTTTAACTGCGAAATGTTAAAGTCCAGTATACCTCCGCTTTCTTTTGCGTTCCTTTGCTGACTAACAGAAGCAAAAGAAAACATGCTCTTGTTATATTATTTTATTTACTAGAACTTTCTTAACACGCCATATTATTTTTATTTGGATTAGTAAGCGTCATCAGTGATGACTCATCAGACACATTAAAATACACTTACTAGAAATTTTCTACACACCAGAGTACCAAGCCCACCGGGGCAAAATCGGCGGCGCGCCGCCGCCGACCACTTTTATGCTTTATTAGCCGCCGCTGTTTCAAACGACTCGCTTCGGCTCAAAACGGCAGCCGACCAAAACAAGAGGCGCCGAATTTTTTTACCGCCGCCATTTTTTTAATTTATTTTTCTTATTTTAGAGATTAATCAGAACTGGGTCGACAACGACAATTGCTTTTTCATACATTTTGTATGGCTACCCAGAGTAGAAATGGTAATGACATATCATTATTTTTTGGACTACCAGTAATGACACCTACTTACCTTCTGCATTATTTTAAAACATATAATAATGAGTTACTGATAATGACTTATTTTTATCATTATTTCAAATAGAAAATAATTTTCTAGATTTTTTTGCAATCTATTTTTAGACTCAATATTTTTTAAACACTGGTAAGGATATATGTAACCACATATTTTTTAATTTTTTGTATGTTGGCGAGTAAGCTTACTTGTGTGCCGCAGGTCAATTATGTTTTTATCTATTAAATATTACATGTCGATATAGCTCAGATGGTAGAGCTGTTGACTGGCAATCTGTAGACCCAGGTTCGATACCCGCACCAGCAAATTTTATTTAAAAAAAAATACAATAAAAAATATTTTTTTTTATATAATTTATTTTTTTGAAAATCTATTTTAGACTCATTATTTTTGTCAGTACTGGTAAGCACATAGGTAACGATATATTTTTTGATTTTTCGTATGCTGGTGTGTAACGACAACTCATTACACTGTTCAAGCTTTTAACACGAAATTTGTGGTACTAACGTGAAAACCATATGGTTGTGTTTGGATGAGCCCCCTGACTACTACTCCACCGCTGAAAGTGCCAATTTGGCTCATTGGGAAAAATGTATGACCTTTTTTTTTAATTTCGGTCAATTCGTCAATTTTTGACCATTTTCAGCCCATTTAAGCCCATTTAAGTCGCTTTTCCTGTATTCAAAATTTCTTGTGTTATCTTTATACGGCTCACAATTACTATTTCCACCATTAGAACGCACATTTCAACTGAGAAAATCAAAAGTTTTAGCCTATTTTCATGATTTTTGCCCATTTTTCATCGATTTTCCCCATTTTTGTGCTGTTTTTATGCGCTTTTTTGTAGTTCTTGCGCAAACTTATCGACATAATTCTTACCGTTTTTCCTTTTTACAATAGCTGTATTTTCGACTTAACTATATCCGTTAAGTCATAAAAAAACTTAAAGTGCATAAAAACGCGTTTAAGGCGAAAACTAACACATTACTTTTCGTATGCACGGTAACTTTCAACACGGATAATTATCAACGTTGAAAACTCAACGTTCATACACTTTCACATCTAACGTAACTTATCCGCGTTACTTCCTAAAAACTTTTATTGACGCACGTTCAATTATAACGGAACAATTATAGAATTACCTGTTTAAAATTTTTTTATACTACAATCGGTTTAACGTAGATTTGCTTTAAATACTTAACGTTGATAGCCATGAGACAAAATACAGCTAATATATTATGCAATATTATTGCCATTTCAAGCAACTCAACACACTTTTTAAATACAAAAGCCATCGTTTTTACGCTTTTTCGGATGATTTTCGGGTTTTTTATTGATTTAAATAAATTTTTTGTGGTTGAATACATTTTTTCGGTATAAAAATTAATGGAAATGCGTCTTTCTCCGTATTAATATAATTCATTTTAAATTGGCAATTGAAATAGAGAAATAAGCAATGGAATATCATTCATTATCCTCCAATTCCATTAACAAATTCCAGCAAAGATCTGCCAAAAGTGAATCTAATTTTTTTCCACTATACCAGTGTTCCAACTGTGCTGATACCTGGTGGAAACGTTCCCCATGCTCGTCTGATTCAGACGGCAACTGACGCTCGAAGTGATCCTGGTGGTGATGCATGAAATGCACTTTCAACGATATTCGAACACCGATGTTTTCGAAAGATTGCAGCATATCATCAACAATGGCACGCCAATTGTCCACTCGATGAATGCCGAGAACTTTTTCGATCACTGCTTTCAGGCTATCCCAAAAGATGAGTTCCTCCTCTTGAAGGACATTGTTGAAGTCTTCATCCTTCATCAGTTTGCGAATGTCTGGGCCATTCAACACACCTAATATAAATATATGATTTTATATAAAAACTTTCAAGAATACTTCATCTTTGTTTGGCGGAAAAAGAATTCCAAATATTTATTTACCTTCTTTAATTTTCGCTTCACTCAAGCGTGGAAAAATGTACTCCAATCGTCCAAAAGCCAATCTATTTCCACGCACCAGTAACGCTTTGATGAAATTCTTCATTAACCCAAGTTTAATGTGCAATGGTGGCAGCAATACCTTATCCATCGGCACCAACTCCTCGTGGATAACGTTCTGCTGCCCGATTAGACGATTTGTTCTCGGTAACCAATCTCGTTTTTGATACTGTGGTGTATATCGCGAATCCCACGTACACAAGTAGCACATATTTTTAGTGTAACCAGTTTGAAGGCCACAGATAAGTGCAACCACTTTCAAATCAGCGCATATTTTCCAACAATGTTCATGGTATTTCACAGAATCCAAGATTAGTTTCATGGAATCATACGTTTCCTTTGTTTTCACTGCGCAATTGGCACAGAGTTTTTTGTATTATCGAAATACAGCAGCACAGCCTTGAGACTGCTCTTCGATCCGTCGATGAACAACCGCCATTGGTCCGCATTGTGCGTGTAATTCATGGCCGACATCATACCATCGATATCATTACAGTACGTAAATTAATTGTTTTCGTTGCGAGTAAAAAACGGTAGAAATTTATGATGTCGACCACGCGAACCGAACACTTTAACTTCTGGTGACAGGATGTTCACAACTTTAAGAAGTGACAACTTTAGTTGTCTTGACATTATGTTCAAGCGCTGTTGTGTAACTTCAATGTGTTTGCATGGTGGCGTAATATTTGATGGCTGATACATAGAAAAATTCGATTCTGGCTCCGAAAAAAAAGATGGTGGGATGTATTATTCAGTTGGACTCGGTTTTCTCGGGATTGGCACTGGCGGAGAATAGGGAAGAGTGGTTTGAGCTGACGGAACACTTTGGTAAATATATTCCATCGCCTTTCTTCTGTTCATACCCACAACATTATTTTTACATACGTAGCACGTTTTTTTCGTGGTCGACTGGCTCTGACCAAATCATCGGTATTCCATATGGCATGCTTTCCCGTCGACCTGTTGGCCAATCATACAAACGTGCTACACACGATGAACAAGCTATTTTAGGCACCCAGTCAACATTACGAATCACTGGAATATTGAAGTACTGCTCGTACAATGTTGCAATTTCATCAGTAATTTTTTTCTTAGACAACATAATGGTCCACTTTCCGCACATATAACAGTAATGATTGAAGTTTTTCAGGCATTCATCCATTTTTTACCGTAAAAATTAATCACTTCAAACTGGAAACTTTATTTATACTTTTATTACTTTTTCGTCACTTTAGAAAAATCGTACTTTACGCGTTCGAAGACACTTGTTGAATGACAAAAATCGATCAATGAACATCTATAAATACTACGTAAGTTTCAATATTTTACTGAGAGGTACTTATGAATTGGCGCATCTTTTAAGGGTGGCTATATACCTGATTTGTGTGCGTTTGTATAAAAAAAATTTGTGTAAAAAAATCATGCAGGTAGCCAACGGAAAAAACCCAAATAATTAAAAAAGTACACTTTCCTTTTTTCCTTTTAATTGTGCACGCACATTACCGAAAAAGCGTAAAAAACTATGGTTTTTGTATTTAAAAAGTGTGTTGAGTTGCTTGAAATGACAATAATATTGCATAATATATTGTAAAAAGGAAAAACGGTAAGAATTATGTCGATAAGTTTGCGCAAGAACTACAAAAAAGCGCATAAAAACAGCACAAAAATGGGGAAAATCGATGAAAAATGGGCAAAAATCATGAAAATAGCCAAAAAATTTTGATTTTCTCAGTTGAAATGTGCGTTCTAAACGTGGAAATAGTAATTGTGAGCCGCATAAAGATAACACAAGAAATTTTGAATACAGGAAAATCGACTTAAATGGGCTGAAAATGGTCAAAAATTGACGAATTGACTGAAATTCAAAAAAAACGCCATAAATTTTTCCCAATGAGCCAAATTGGCACTTTTATCGGTGGAGTAGTAGTCAGGGGGCTCATCCAAACACAACCATATGGTTTTCACGTTAGTACCATTTTACAACTTGAACAGTGTTATTTTTCGCGACATCGCCATATAAAGATAATAAGAAATGTAATAACAAAAGTAACTAGTTACCATTACCAAGTATGTAGTTACATAATCATATATCTGGTAATGATTTTCTACACTGGGTAATTAACTGGTAACTATGCTTAAGCACTAAACGCAGTTTATTTTGAGATAAGTGAACAAGTCTTAAGCGGATTCAATCAGAAAAGAATCTGCTATTAACAGTGCATAGAAAACAATTCGAGCCGTCAATCCAGCCGCCGCCGGTTTATATACATAAATGCCGCCGCCGAAAATTTTGGGTCGGCTTGGAACCCTGATACACACCTCACCATTAAGCGCCATCAAGCACCATCAATCACTATACACTAGCGCCCCTATCGTTTTCTTTTGAAACCACAAATATTAAAAAAGTTGCCAACAAATTTATCTATATTAGCTGATATATTGTCAAAATCGTTAATAAAAAAAATAGCTAAATATCAGGAGGAAAAATTAGTTCAAGTACAGCACAAATATGTTTTTGTGGTGAAATTGGATAACTAACAACTTTAGCTAAACAACGGATTTAAACAAAAACAACAGGAAAAATTAGTTCAACTGAATTAGAACGCGTTTAACAGACTTTTGTACTAACTTTTTTTTATGAGTGTAATATTAGATTTATTTAACTAATCTACTGTAAAAGCCTTACACAATGATGCTATGTTTTGCACAGAAAGCAAAACGTACTCTTTAGCAATAAGTTGTTTGTTGATGTGAAAAGTTTTTTTCTTTGAGAACACATTTCTTTTTAAGTTATGTCTTATTTCCCCATAAGTACGAGTACATATCACTTACATAGGGGAAAACAAAAGTAAAAACACGTGTACGACATCATTACCGGCATTATTTGCTTTGAGACGAAATCAAATAAAGAAAGATATTACATACTTATGAACAGTCATGCCAACTAAATTGACACCTAGTCAAAATATTTAAATTCACAAATATTTTCACACTTTTTGGAAAACCAATTTAGTCATTAGTTAGGAGAATTAAATTGTAAACAACTTTCTTTAGAGATTGTGTGCATATCCAGCCCGCTAGTTACAACATCGATTTTCTATTACTGCAACAATATTCCTCATCTGGGAACTCTATATACAAATACATAAGACTCTATTACCGAACACATATATACATACATAACCAAACTTTATATACTCGAATGTATTATATTCTAAAATAAATCAAGATTTGTTTATAAGTATTTAAACCTTAAACAAAATCGATAATAATTACAACAAATTCATATTAAGCTGCAGAAAATTTGAAGGGCATCATCATAAGTTATCTGATTTCATTTTGCTTTTGTAAAATTCTTTATCTTTTGTATCTTATTTACCAGTAAAATTACCCGTACCCTTGATTCCCTAACGTTGTCATTGAATTGGTTATGTTAAATCTCTATGAAATTTATTTGTATTTATTATACATCATACCCATGCTAATAAGCAGTGCAGCGACTTTCTTGCAAATGCATGTTTGTAATCATTAATCCGAAAATAATTTTGACCAAATACTTTTCCGAATCAAAGAATTTTCAACAAAATGGCATCGATTTGTTGTTGCATATCTTGTTATAAATGCATATTTTCCTTTTAAGTGCATATTTTTTTGCAAATTTTATGATTTTCATTTCATATTTTTGCATATTTTTTTAAAAACTAAAAATAAGGTTTAATGAAAATAAAGAAAAAGAAGAATTTGCAAACCTTAACGCAGTACTTAACTAGAAGAAAAACATAAAGGTGTCATTTACTTAGACATTTATATTGGATTTAACTTTTAACCAAACGCTCCCGAGTAATAAATTTGATTTTTAAAAATCGATAAATTTAAAGTACATTTTTGGACCTTTAGTGCATATTTTTTTGGTTTAAGTGAATATTTTGCATTTTTATTGCATATTTTCAATTTTTAAGTACATGAAAGTCGCGGCCCTGCTAATAAGTATGTAGTTTAAATAGGATTTGTTTTCATTGATTTTATTGTATTATTCATCCAGCCATTCATTCACTGATTCACTCATTCATATGTACATAAACATAAGTTGATAGGATTTATGTGTATTTGATTAATTGCTGACATTTCAATTGTGACTTTTTAAAATATTAAATGCTATTTATAAATATACATAAATACATACATAAGTAGTTTTAAGTTTATTTTTCGGTATTTGTATAAATAAATTCATAAAAACATGTGTTGTTAGCATGAGTTTATATTAGTTTTTATTGTTATTATTTGCAAATGATTAACATATGAAATAAAAACCAATTGTCAATTGTACTTATTTATTTAGTTAATTTTATATAAATAGTTATAAAAACGGAAACGGAAATAAATTTATTTATTTCTAATAGCGCGCAACAAACACACAAGAGAGTCTACCATACCAAGTTCATAATAAATAATTAACTTCACAATAGTTGTTGATATATCAGCTGTATTTTCACTCACTCAACAACGTTAAGTATTTAAAGCAAATCTATCTAAAATATTTTCAACAGATAATTCTTATAATAATTGTTGCCGCCACTGGCAAAATCTGCAGAAAATTAGCTATGTTTATTTGTCTAACTTTAATCTGTCAAAGTATCTGTTAAATCGTAAATGTCAAATTACATTTTGCGGAGTTAATGCTTCCCGCGTTAGTTTTACAACGCCATTTTTTAATCTTGTAAAAACTACTTATCTTGGCTGACGCGGTGGTTATTACTCTGCACGATTATTTTCAGTAATATTTTAAATTGAATTTAACTCTAGTGGTTTCCATACCAAAAAGTGAGTTTGTATTTAAACAGTTTTATAAAACTGTAAATAAATTTGTATTTATTTATAGGAATTTTAATATGAGAAACGTTGATTGAAATAAATTGAATTTGAGTTGAAATCAATCGTCTTCTTTATTCAAAATCCCGTGGAAGTCATTAGCGACACGCTTTCGTCTCCCGACAATAATTGCGGTCAGGGATATGGCATCACCAAAAAAATAAGTTATAAAAAAATCGTTATCACTGGATGGCACTTTGTAAAAAAATTGACAATTTTCTTTTTATTTAAAATTAAATATAGGTTGTTCATAAGGGGTGTGCAATCTGTTGTATCGTCCTAACAAAAAACAGAGTTGTTAAAATTTTTTTTTGTATTTAACAACGATTTAATTATTCAGTTTTCTATCTGTTAGTACACTCAAACATAGGACACTAAACATACGTAAAAATGTTGTATCGTGCTATTCTCAAATGTTGTATTTTTTCAATTTAATTTTTAACAACTCTGTTTTTTGTTAGGACGATACAACGATACAACAAATAGCACACCCCTTGTGAAAACCCTTAATAACAAACAACAAAGGAAAAAATACAAAAAAATATTTCAAATTTTATTATTTAAATATATTTCGCGTTTATTTTTTTTATTTTGAGCAGTTTTCAGCAGTTTTGAGTTTTTAAATATAGGCTCAGCTGATACTAAACTGATAATAAATAGTTGCTCAGGTAATACTAAACTTCAGCGCCATCTATCGGTAAGTAGTGTAAGTTTTGATTTCCTATCTCTATAATTAATAGTCTCTGATTGCGGCATAATCGAGCGTATGTCAGTAAAACTTTTTAGGAATACATTGAGATTCTAATGTTGTCAATTATCCCGCTTAAAGTTAAAGTGCATACGAAAAGTAATGTGTTAGTTTTTGTCTTAAACATATTTTTATGTATTTTGAGTTTTTTTATGAGCTAACGGATATACATCATTAGGTCAAAAACACAGCTGGCATAGAATATTTAAATAAAAATTGACTTGTTCACAGCTATCCTCAAGGCTGCGTAATTTCGACGGAAATGTTGGAAATAACTGCATGCATATATTGCTGGATGGCTATTTGTAGTTGTGGTAAACACGTAGCTGAAACAGTATTTAAAAAAACTTCAACTTAAAAATAGCTCGATCTATTGAAAGAAGTTTAACAAAACTTTCTTAATCTTCCATTCCATTTTCTACTTAAAACTAGTAAACATATTTAATTTGCTTCCCAGACAGCAATTTCGGAGCTCTCATAAATAAGATTCTTAAATGGCTCATAGAAATTAGTATTGCTTTTTTGAAAACACTCCTTTTTTGGTAGAAAATATCAACCTTCAAAAAACAATCCAAAAAGTTGTCTCTACAATCCAGAAAGCTGTCTCAAAATGAGAGTTAATTTTTCGGACTCAAAGAAAATTCCCAAATTATTTAAATTTATGAAGAAAATTTCGATTTTATACGTTGTTTTTTCTGAGCCATTTCTGAGTACACAGGAGGCTCTTTTGGACGGACCACTTTCATAGGAAAAAGTGGAAAAATGTTTATGTTTTTGGAGATCATTTCTGAGTCATCAATGATCATCTTTATTTGCTGTGTTACTTTATTTTAAATTAATCGTGAAGATAACTGGTCCAAAACTTGGTATGTTTAATTGTTTTGTATAAAACATTTCTACATAATTTCGTTTAATTCCAAAATGGCAAAAAAAAGTGAATGTTATTGCAGTATATTTAGGATAATTGGAGGGTGCTGATTTCAAATCTTCAATCAGTTTGTTCAAATTGGCTCTAGATTTGGCACAATTTTCGATTTAAATTTTTAAAATTTTTCGGCCGATTTTTTCAATAAAAAGTTTATAATTTAGTAAATATAGAGCAATTCCATATTAAAACGATCAAAATTGGCAAATTTTTGGACAACGCCTCTCCGATTTTAAAATAAATAGTCTCAATCGATTGCCCAGCAAAAAATAATGTACCTACATATTTTTTTTTTTTTTATAGTGACTGGTTTAGTGGTGGTGTACACCACTGTCATGTGACAAAATTGAAGAATTCTTCATAAGGGACCTCATTGAAAGTTGTTTTAAAAAAAAATCAGGCTTTAATTGAAAAATAAAATTTTCCTAATTTTTCTCAGAAATTTACCTTTTTTCCCATGAAAATTAAATTTTCCCATGAAAATTAAATTTTCCGATTTTCCACAGAAGCTCCTAAATTTTCCGGCTAATTTTTTTTTTTTTTTTTGGATTCCTCATAATTTTTGCTTTAAGAATCAGCAATAAAAAAATGGGCCCCGACTCCTTGTTTGGACAGGAGAGGAGCATTTAAGAGACCACCTCATTGTTTTTATATTTTTTATAATTGAATTATTTGTAATTATTTAACATTGTTTTATTTTATTATTAAAAATACATTTTAAAAATTATTTTACAGTTAAAAATACATTTATGAAGAAAAAATCAATTTTTTTTAAGAGCCCCAAGTTGAGTGTGTAGTGAATATGGTCTGCCTGCCTTCACAAGATCGGCCATAAATCCATGGATAATAGCAGCAGTGGCATGTAATGGCACACCAAACCCGACTGAGGCTACAGGTCATAAAATGTTTTGTAAATTTTTTAAATTACCAGGTAGTAAATATTTCGCCTAAAATGACACGTGCAGAAACAAGTCATAAAACACGGATTTTCCATATATATGGCGAAATATTTATTACCTGGTAATTTAAAAAATTTACAAAACATTTTATGACCTGTGGTCGGCTTATTGGCAGTAACCAATTAAGTCCCTCTTTAAAAAACATTTTATGACCAGTAGTTCACGCAAATTTTCCTATTAAAGAAAAGCAAATATCGCTTATTTTTTTTTACCTATTTTTTACCAAAAAATAAATATAAATACTTCACACACTCTGAGTTAAATTTTAGTTGAATACTAAACGTGAAAGTGTTAAAGTGTTTTTTTTTTGTAAAGTAAAGAGTGAAGCTGTAAAGACAATTTAATGTAAAATGAATAAATTTTGCTGCAATCCGTTTAACAAGAGTGGACATCGTTCGAAAAAGATAAAACTATTAAAATTAACTGGTGTTTCGAAGCGATACATGAATGAATTAAATATACAATACGGTGAAGAAGCAGAATTCATTTGCCCCAAGTGTAAAATCGATTTGTCTCAACAAGCAAATGCATTGAAACAAATGCAACCACAATCCGAGAGTGAAATGACAATTGAACAAAATGTTTCATCTGATAGTGAGGCAGACATTCCGATGTCTTTGAGTCCTTTGAATGAGGCTATTACCACTTTAGGTGAATCGCCTATTACAAAAAGAAAGTTGCGAAGTGAAAAATACAGGAAAGAGAAAAAAGGCAAGGTTATGAGTGCAATCGCGACAATATTTGATAAAGGCTCTGATAACGAATGCAGTCAAGCAGATGACGTTGATGACGGCAAACAAATGATTGAGCAGTTGAAAAGAAAATTCAATTTAGCGACCACTTTTCCGGAGAAATATCTCATTTTATCTGTGCTGCCTCAATCATGGTCTATACGCAAGATTTCTGAACAGTTTCAAACATCTTTTTACATGGCGAAAAGAAGCAAAGAATTAGTTCGACAGAAGGGCATATTGGCGACTCCCACCAAGAAATTTGGCTCAAGGACCCTCAGCGAAGCAACGGTGAAATTGATTCAAGATTTTTACTGCAATGATGACAACAGCCGCGCCTGCCCAGGTACACGTGACTATGTTATCACACGTGAAGATGGAGAAAAAGTACACAAGCAGCGCAGATTATTATTATGTAATTTATCCGAAGCATACCATCAGTTCAAAGAGAAATACCCAGCAGAAAAAGTGGGATTTTCTAAGTTTGCCATCCTACGACCAAAAGAATGCGTGCTGGCATTAGACAGGCACGGAATGCATTCAGTCTGCGTTTGCATGTTTCATCAAAACATCAAATTAATGTTCTTTCCATGCAAGAAATTGAAAGTATTTCACGGTGAAATTGAAACATATAGGGACCTCCTGTCGAAGTCGTTGTTGGCATACCCCACGGAAAATTGTCATCTGTCCAAATGCGACAATTGTCCGAAGATTGACGAGCTAGAGCAATATTTGGCGGAAAAGTTTGAACAGCTGTTAATTCAGGAGGTGCATTTCAAACAGTGGATAATTAGCAGCGGCAGATGTTCCCTTGAGACCGTGGTAAAGCAGATTCCGGAATTCATCGAGGAATTCGGATTTAAGTTGAATGAACTGAAGGCGCACCATTTCATATCCGAGATGCAATCGAAATTTCTAAAGGAAAGTAAGGAGAAATTAGCCCAAAATGAATTCATTGTGATAAGCGACTTTGCCGAGAATTACACTTTTCTCGTTCAGGATGAAATTCAGGCTTATCACTGGGCAAACGACCAGTGCACGGTGCATCCTTTTTGCATTTATTTCAAAAACGAAGATAACGAACTACAGACCGTAAGCCTTGTTGTTGTCGCGGAGAGTTTAGCTCATAATTATGTGTCCGTTTATTTCTTTCAAATGAAACTGTTTGAATTCTTAAGATCAAAATTCGATGCAATCGACAAAGTAACGTTTTTCTCAGACGGCGCGGCTTCTCAGTACAAGAATAAAAAAATTTTTACAATCTTTGCATAATTGAAGGAGAACAAAACTGCAAAGTCGAGTGGCATTTTTTACGTGCCACGGTAAGGGCCCATGCGATGCGTTAGGGGGAACCCTAAAACGCATGACGACTAAGGCAAGTTAGCAAAGGCCATATACTGACCAGATCTTAAATGTACAACATTTGTTTTCGTGGATTCAAAGCAAGGAAATTGCCATTAACACAGTTTTATGCACTCAAAAAGAACACGATGCCATGGAGCGACGAATTCAAAACAGATACATATAATAATGTCAAAACTATAACTGGAACGCAAAAGTTTCATTGCTTCATACCAAATATTTCTGATATGTCAATTAATGTAAAGCGGTACTCTTCGTCTGCCGACGTGCTAAATTTAAAGTTACTTTAATTTTATAATGATGCCAAGACAATTGAAATTTTTAATAAATATTGTAATTAAGTATAAGCAGCAAAATAAGAAAGATTTTTTCTTCATAAATGTATTTTTAACTGTAAAATAATTTTTAAAATGTATTTTTAATAATAAAATAAAACAATGTTAAATAATTACAAATAATTCAATTATAAAAAATGTAAAAACAATGAGAACAAGGTGGTCTCTTAAATGCTCCTCTCCTGTCCAAACAAGGAGTCGGGGCCCATTTTTTTATTGCTGATTCTTAAAGCAAAAATTATGAGGAATCCAAAAAAAAAAAATTAGCCGGAAAATTTAGGAGCTTCTGTGGAAAATCGGAAAATTTAATTTTCATGGGAAAAAAGGTAAACTTCTGAGAAAAATTAGGAAAATTTTATTTTTCAATTAAAGCCTGATTCAATACCTTTCCAACGAGCTATCACTCGTTGCGATCGCTTTAGTAGTTTTTTTTAAAACAACTTTCAATGAGGTCCCTTATGAAGAATTCTTCAATTTTGTCACATGCCAGTGGTGTATAACACCACTAAACCAGTCACTATAAAAAAAAAAAAATATGTAGGTACATTATTTTTTGCTGGGCAATCGATTGAGACTGATTGAGATTGAGAGGGGTCGTCCAAAAGGTGATCGCTTTCATATGGAATTGCTCTATAGTTTCAAAAAAAAAACGCTTTACACAGTTTAATCTTAATTCCTTGCCCTATTTTTCAAACTTAAGTGTGTAACTTTTCTAAATATGGTCGCTCAAAATAAAAATTTCAACATTTTTTAAGATTTTTTTTTTTAATTTAAATAAAAGACGAAATCCGATTTTAAATGTCAAAGCCAAAGTTGCTGCTCAAAAAGTATTGATTTATGACTTGATTTGCCCAAATCAGATATTTCATACAAAAAAGTACAAAATTCGCGTCCAGTTGATTTTTTTTACGTTATGTAATGTACCGGTTTGTGTGTTCCAATCATCATTTTGTTATTGCAGAAAGCTAATGAATGGGGTAATGATCTCAAAATAATTGTATTGTCTATCATGAAAATGGTTAATCTGTTTGAAACAACAAATAAAATATAATATGACAATATCATATTAAAATTTGGACTTGAGGTAAAACAAGTAGTTATATTGCAATATAAATATCAATGTAACTTTAGGATTTTCTTCTATATTTTGCTTCAGGGACGTCTCATTGTAATGTCCAACAGTAAAGGGCGGATTATGGGACCGTAAACGTAAATGTGATGTAACTGTACCGTGCCGTAGCTAAAAAGTACACTTATAGATTATCGTAAACGAAATTACTATTTAGCATCTATTTCATGTGGTTTTATATTTTATTCTAAATTTTTTCATTTATTTGTTAATTTTTATTCCTTATTTGTTGTTTGAATCAATTTTCTTTATTCATTTCATATTTTTTCCGACTAAAATCATTCAGCTGTTTCGATGCCGGATAGAAAATTCTGATTTCAACAGAATGATCCGGCAAGTTCGTTTACATTTACGTGTTAGTAACCATTCGTATACATTTCTTCGTGTGGTATCGAAACAGCTGATTCGTTACAGATACGTTTACGGTTGGGTAACTCGGCCTTAATCCGCCAGCATAGGTGGACTCCATTTGCCCTCATATCGTTTTTCTATCATAGAAATGTCTTCCTGGAATCTCTCACCGTGTTAGAGGTATAAATCTAATAAATCTCATCAAAATAAATCTAATAAATTTCAACGACATATTATAGCTCACAACCTTATAAGCAGATAACAGCAAAGCTTTCACGATTTTTTCATGAGCCCAAGTTTTATGTGTAAAGGTGGTAAAAATATATTATCAAGCTGCATTTTAATATGTTTTTTTTGTCCTATAGTAAGAGATTCTTTTTTGGCCCAGTCTTTACTAACATAATGATTTTGTCGGTCTCTGCTATCCCTCTCACAAGTAAAACAACCGTATTTTGTATACCCTAGCTATAATCTTAAAATTATGGCAATAACCTTCAAATATGCACAAACTCTACAATTGTGCTTCCCAGTGTAGAAAATCATTACCAGATATGTGGTTATGTAACTACATACTTGGTAATGGTAACTACTTACTTTTGTTATTACATTTCTTATTACCTTTATATGGCGATGTCGCGAAAAATAATGAGTTGTCGTTACACACCAGCATACGAAAAATCAAAAAATATATCGTTACCTATGTGCTTACCAGTACTGACAAAAATAATGAGTCTAAAAATAGATTTCAAAAAAATAAATTATATAAAACAAAATATTTTTTATTGTATTTTTTTTTTTTTTTTAATAAAATTTGCTGGTGGGGGAATCGAACCTGGGTCTACAGATTGCCAGCCAACAGCTCTACCATCTGAGCTATATCGACATGTAATATTTAATAGATAAAAATATAATTGACTTGCTGCACAAAAGTTAGCTTACTCGCCAACATACAAAAAATCAAAAAATATATGGTTACATATATCCTTACCAGTGTTTAAAAAATATTGAGTCTAAAAATAGATTTCAAAAAATTTTCAAAAAAATCTAAAAAATTATTTTGTATTTGAAATAATGATAAAAATAAGTCATTATCCGTAACTCATTATTATATGTTTTAAAATAATGCAGAAGGTAAGTGGGTGTGATTACTGGTACTCCAAAAAATAATGATATGTCATTTCCGTTTCTACACTGGGTTATTATAACTATTGAATTTTTTCTGACATAAATTTAATAGTTTCATAAGACTTTTTCATGTTAGAAGCCTAACCAAATCGTATAGTGGGAAGTTTAGTTCCGATATGTAAAAGAACAGCCATGAAACTTGATATTGAACCATCGATAAATAAACGCCACTCTTCTGCTTTATATTCTACATCTAAGACCGCCATTACGCCATAGATATTATTTGATACAAGAAGATCAGCTATCCTGTGAAAAAAAACTTGTGGCTCACAACTTATTTCGTGTGACGAATATGAATTATGTGTTTGTTTTTTTTTTCAATAAATCGTTCAATGTTGATATTTTGGTATTATATTGAAGACTAAACTGTTTACAAAACTGCAACATTTATTTTTAGAGTTCAGGATAAAATATACCAATTTTATGATTGGTTTTTCAAAAATGTTCCTTACACGAAATAAGCTATGGCTTACTTTTGTTTTTGGTTGTAATAAATTCATTCCCTTTTAGCCCTTTCACCACCGAATATTCCCAGGAAAAAATTACCCATTACCTTAACAAGGCATTGCCATATAACCGCTTACAAATCTCATTGCCAAATTTCTTTACTGCATTACCAAACACATTCTAATAATATCGTAAAAAAAGCAAGAGGTATTGTAATCAATTCTAAAAATCAAAACAAACAAGGCATGAAAGTCATTCAAATATAATTATTTACTAACAAAAGTTTACAAAAATTAATAGTTTACTTTTTAAATTATTTGATCTTAGAAAGTAACAGTTTACATTTTGGTAGTAAAACAACAAATTAAGAAGTAGTTCCACATTTTGAAAAGAGAAGTTATTTAGTTTTCAACATAACAGTGAAAAAATTATTTTAAAAATTTTGTGCTAATACGGCATTTTAATTTTTAAAGGACTATTTCCCATTTCTTTGCAATAAATTTGCGCTTTATCACAAATCACTGTCTGAAGAGTAAATAAATGTTCAATGGTAATTAAAAAAGTAAACCAGAAAAGTTGTTTTCGATTAAATAAATAGTATCATTACAAAGAAATATATTTTTTAATTTTTCTTATCAGTTATTCAAAATAAAATATAAAAAATTACTAAAATTTCTTTTAAGTTATTATATTGAGAATTAAAATAAAAGGAAAATCGATTGTCTTTTGCGATTTTGTCAGTTAATTTATTAATTTTAATTTATTGCTTTGTATTTTGCAAAACGTTCAAAATAATTCTTTTGGCAAAGTAGTTTAAAAAGGCCAACAAAACCCTATATTTTTCCTACCATTTTTTTCTAACTTGAAATCAGTACAAAAAAAAAAACAATTATAATGCCAATATAATGGTTTAGTTGCTGCAACAAATTTTTTCGGATAATACTACCGAATTTTTGTTTAGGGCCGTGAATTTCCGTTCTCGGAAATAAATTACATTGTAAAAACTAATTTTCTGATAGATACAAACGATATATTCCACAAATACAACGAACCAATCGATTGGCTATACTCAAAAAAGTTTGACAGTTGTTTGTGTAGTAATCAGTAGTTGTTATTTTTAACGGAAATTACAGTTGTTTTTCTATGGAAAAATTCAAAACAACTTTTATGCCGGTTATTTAAGATAACAATTAACGAAATGTACTGTAATTTTGTAACAGTTGTTTAAAGTAGTTATTTTTAATATCATAATAAACAACTACCAAAACAGTAATTTTACAGAAAACAGTTATTTTTGGTAGTTAATTAAAAAATAAAAAATGTCGTTGATTGTTTTTATTTAAAAATTCTTGTTATTATTGATATATTTCTAGTTTGAAAATAAAAATCAGAAACTTGTTTGTATCTCTAATGCATAAAAGCATAACAACTGGAGAACGGTTTGGAATTTTTACTTCGAGTTTTAAATAGGCTGAAGTAATAAGATATATTTTTATAATCGAAAGAAAAAAAATATATTTTTTTATTTATTAAAATATAACTTTTATAAACACAAAGAATTGACTATAAAAAACAGCAGTTTCTACCTATTTCGTCAGTTGTTTTGAAATTTTTGTAGTAAAAATTTCTCAGTTAATTTTACAACATTGGTAGTTATTTTTAATGCATTTGCTAGTTCTTTTTCAACAGTTAAAAATAACAAAATTTTTATTTATTTTAAATATAAATACCTTTGTCGAATTTGAACAAATATGTTTTCTCTTTGCTAATATCTGATTGATTTCTGCCATAGAAAAATGTTCACATTCTGACTACTTTTTCCATTAAAAATGGTTTATATACAATTTTAAGGTTTTGGGAACCTTTTCTATCGAATAACCCTCTGATTCTGGGAACTTTTCCTTTCGAAATATCCATATAAAAACATTCAGATATTGTTGTTAGGACAATTGAAATTTTGTTGTTATTTATTTATTTATTTATTTATTTATTTATTTATTTATTTATTTATTTATTTATTTATTTATTTATTTATTTATTTATTTATTTATTTATTTATTTATTTATTTATTTATTTATTTATTTATTTATTTATTTATTTATTTATTTATTTATTTATTTATTCATTTATTTAATTTATTCATTTATTTAATTTATTCATTTATTTAATCTATTTATTTATTTAATGTATTTAATTTTTTTATTAATTTATTTAATAAATTATTTAATAATTTATTTAATAATTTATTTAGTAATTTATTTAATAATTAATTTAATAATTTATTTAGTAATTTATTTATTATTTATTTATTAACATTGAGGAAAAATGAATTTCCTACTAAAACAATTAAAGAATTAATCAAACACGTTAATTCAGAGAAAAATAACGATGTTAAAGGACCAGACCCTCCTAAAATATACAAATCTTTAACGTACATACCAGGTTTATCTGAAAGATTGAAGAATACCAACGTTTATGATCGGGAAAAATACGAACTAGCATTTAAAACGGGTAGTTCTATGAACAAGTTGTTCAGTAGAACAAAAACTAAAGTTGATAAAGAAGATAAATCCAATCTTATATATGAAATAAAATGTAATGGCAACGGGCAAGAAGTGTCCGAGAAGATATACGTTGGTACTGCCAAAACAAAACTAAAAACGAGATTAGCTTCACATAGATCTGATCAAAAGGCAACGAATAAACCTATAGAGCAAATAACAGCTCTTGCGGCGCACTGTGTAATAAGTGGTCACAAACCAAATTTTGGTGATACTAGGATTTTACAGGAAGAGAATAATTACAAAAAGAGATTTATGTTAGAAATGTTACATATAATTGATGTACCCTCTCAAACACTGTTGCCAACTTTTTTCCTAAAAATATCGCTAAATCAAACTAAAAAATCACTAGAAAATAGCTAAATTATAAAAAACTTAAAAAATTTAGCGATAAATCGCTAAATTTCACGAACTTTTCGGGTTCTGTTGAAAAATTCCCAAAAATAGCTATATTTTTCGAAATTTTTAAAACTTTCTAAAATAATTGTCGATACATCGCTAAATTTTTCCAACTTTTAAGTATTCCATAAAAATTTAGCGATAAATCGCTAAATAATAATGATTCGAAAAGTATAAGTCGAATTCTATTAGTTTAACCATAACCATAAAGCGATTTGAAATATTCGCTTCCCTTTTCTGTAATTTGGAAGGTGTATTGTAAGGCCTTATATATAAATTCTAAAGAACCACCTCTTTTATCAAAAAAACAAGCTTGTGCTAAAAAGCATAAAGTAATTATAAAAAAATAAAATCTGATTTAAGCTATAAATTATCACGCAAGACAGTGGCTCAGTGGAAGAGTATCCGCCTGACACGCAGAAAGCCAGGGATCAAATCCCAACGAAGCACATGTGTAAGTTTTTTTTATTTATTTTAAAATTTAATTCGTAAATTCTATTTTGAGAATATCTATTTTTAGAAACTCGCTTAATCTTTTTATTATTAGAACACCTTCTTTTACTAAAAATCGGAGGTGTTCTGTAAGAAAAATAGTAATAGCTACCGTTGCGATTCCAAAGAATCGATTGCATTAAGTCTCACGCCTTGTTAAAAGAAACAAGTTGGTAATCCAATTGGGAAGGCGTTCTACCAAAAATACCTGATTCCCAACTCGATTCTCTATTTTGAAAATTTTTTGCTGGGTTTGTTTGCGGATATATCGTTATTTTAAAAAAAAAGGTTTTTCTTTTTTTTTAACTTTATTTATTTATTGGATCTTTCTTATTTCAGAAAATAACAATAAGTATTAAAATCTTAAATTTACTAATAATTTCTGGGTCCATTGCCGTTGCAATAGAAAATCCATTTTTCATTGCGTAAAATGTTCATCTTTCGTGCGGTTCCGCGAGGGCCAATGTGTCGACCCTCTTGAGCCGAATATGTCCATTATAATGTAGTAGATCCTGTGCAAGAGGGTTTGGATGAGTTGCCAGTTTTCGTACATATTTAGATCAGAAAGTTTTTATTTCGTCGCGAACAAATGGAATATTAAGGTCCTTATGAATATTCACATTATTAATATACCACGGGTCACCAGTAATTAGTCGCAATATTTTATTTTGTCGTCTTTGTAATTTTTCTATATTAGAAGCAGAAGCTGTTCCCCATAGTGGGATTCCATAGGTCCATATTGGCTTAATAATGGCTTTTTAGAGTAAAACCTTGTAGTTTAGGTTGAGAGCAGAATGGGGACAAAGGAGCCACTGAAGCTGTAAAGTTTTAAGTTTAAGTTGTGTGGATTTGGATTCAATATGTTGAGACCAGGTAAGGCGACGATCAAGGTGTATACCAAGATATTTTATGTGATTTTGCTCAGGGATATCGATGTTATTTATCTTCAGTTTGCGACAGTTTTCCTTTCTCAAGGTGAAAGTAACATGTGCGCACTTTGTTGGATTTACTTTTATTTTCCACTTGTGAAGCCATTTTTCGAGTTCCTTAATATGAGCCTGCAGACAACTAGAAGCAATTACTGGATTTTTATGTACGCTTATAAACGCTGTATCGTCTGCAAAAGTTGACGTGTGTATCAGGTTATTAGTACGCATGTCTGAAGTAAAGAGTATATACATGAGAGGACCAAGTATACTGCCTTGGGGAACTCCTGCTGTGATTTTTCTTGAGTCTGAGATGTGGTCTTTGTACTTTACTACAAATGAACGATCCATTAAATAATTTCGGAGTAACTTGTGAGTATTTAGGGGTAACAAGGAGCTTATTTTATATAATAGCCCATCATGCCAGATTTTGTCGAAAGCTTTAGAAATATCTATGAAGAGTGCTGAGCAATAGAGTTTGTCCTCGAAAGCCTTTCTGATTAGAGTAACTATGCGATTAAACTGTTCTATGGTGCCATGATCCTTTCGGAATCCAAACTGATGAACGGGAATGATGTGGTGGTCGTTTAGGTATGGGGTCAACGCATTTAAAACTACTTTCTCAAAGAGCTTTGATAAAGTTGAAAGTAAGCTTATCGGGCGATAAGATGAGACTTGGCTAGCGTCCTTACCTGGCTTAGGTATCATAATTATTTCTGATATTTTCCATGATTTCGGGTAGAAACCAGTTCGCAAGATGGAATTTGAAATGAATAAAACTAGTTTAACGGCAGATGTTGGTAGCTCACGAAACATTTTACCTGAAATTTTGTCCATGCCAGGGGCTTTATTTGTTTTCAATTTTTTAACTGCTGAAGTTAAGGACGAGAATCGAATTTTCATTGGGGAAACAACAAGGTCTTCAATAGCTGGCAAAATTATGTCTGAGTTAGAAATATTAGGCGTGAACACTCTTTCGAGGTGATCGGCAAAAATTCCCAATTAGCATCGCTATAACGAATAGCAGATTCGTAACTAGTTGGGTTTTTAAGTTTTTTGGTGGCTTTCCAAAGACTATAATCCGTGGATTTAGTTGGATCTAGGCCTTCTAAATATGCTTTTAGAGCTGACTGTTTATCCTCCAAAGAGCACTGTGAAGGGTTCTTTAACAGTGGTTTAGTTGAGCGATGTAGTTGCCATTGTCTTCTAAGACTTCTCTTTTCCTTTATAAGATTTTGAATAGTTGTTCAATATTTATTATTTTTAGTGCCGTCGTAGCGTTTAAAAGGTGTAGCTACTTTGGCTGCAGTTGATAATGTTTCCGAGAACACGTTTATAGCATCTTGTATTTCAACATCGGATTTCAGTGAAATATTTTGAGATACGTGTGAGCTTACATACTTTCTATATTTGAGCCAGTTAGTATGTCTATTAGGGAAACAAAAAGGTTTTTATATGGTTTGCCCATTAAGAATAGAAATAATAGTGGTAGAGTGGTCAGAAGACAGGTCGAACAAAGAGACTGTCGAAAGCTGATCGCGTCTGATGTTTTTAATGACTGCAAAATCTATTAAATCAGGAGTCTTTTGTAGATCTGAAGGCCAATAAGTGGGCTGTCCTCCAGATATAACGTCAAGTTTAAGCGATGAGATAGCTTTTAATAGCTGTCTGCCCTTAGGGATAGTGAGTCGTGAGCCCCAGAATGTGTGCTTTGCATTGTAGTCTCCTGCCGCTATAAATTTATTGCCTAGAGTTTTGTAAAAAGTAATGAATTGATCATCTGTTATTTTGTGTCTTGGGGGACAGTATAAAGAAGATATGGTGATGTTTGTGGCCGAGAGGTATATCGATGAGGCTTGAATGTGATCTGTTTTATATTCCAGCATTTTGGAAATTGGCTAATTTGGTTACTAATTATTATAGCTGCACCACCACATGCTTTATCACTTGGATGTTTTGTGTCGTATATAGAGTAACCTTTAATTCGAAAACAGTTTTTTAATGTAAAATGCGTTTCAGAAACCAGCAATATGTCAATAGACTGTGACTTTAGAAAACATTTTACTTCTATCTTATGTTGGCTTAAGCCGTTTGCATTCCAGTAACATATTCTTATCTGTTTCATTGTTTATAGGCAAATTTTTGAAGTAGCATACCCTGATTTCTTAACAACTCCTGCATCATGACTTGCATATTTGATATAAAGTTGTTCATAGTTTGTATCAGAAGCTCTATTGAGCTTTTTAAGGGCGATTTCTGTGCAGATTCATTAGGGATTTTGTGAGCGCCCAATCTTTCAAAAAGCATACTACTGGATTGAGCTGTTTGAGCATACGACGTGTTGTTAGTAGGAAAAAATGGTGTTCAAAAATCGATTTTTTGAAAATTCTCGTCCCCTTTTACCCCTGCTTATACATATAATGATTTTTAATTTTTAATTCCACAATTTCCTTAAGCTTAAGGTTTTTTTTTATATGTAAAAAGTTTTTTATTTTCGATATTTCGCTACTCCAATGTGTAGCATGTTCAGAAAATAACAACCCATGAAAAAATGTTTATTCAATCTAATTCGTAAAATGGATTAATATAATTTGATAAAGCAAAGTCTAAATATATCAATTAATATATTTTTGAGTATAATTTGATACAATTGTAGCGGGATTTTGGTCTTATCTTATTGATATTTTGTATGCATTTATATATAATTTATTTCATTTACATAAGCAATATCTGAATATACACCCAGAAAACCGATTCAGTTCTGATAACTCCATTTGTAGTCAATCGCATGGTTCGGTTGGCGTAGTCGAATTTTTCAGTTGTGGCAACGAAAACCAATTGAGGCAAGACTAATTTGAGTGTGACAACGTAATTTCAGTTGTATCAAGAATAATTCTGTGGCCGCAAACGAAAAATTCATTTGATGCAACTGAACCATTCGATTGGCCACAAATGGGGTTGTCAGCACCGAATCTGTTTTCTAGGTGTATGTATAAAAAACGAGCAAACCATTATAAAACTGTATCTAATTGAATAAATTTGATTATTTTGAATAAAATTATTTTTTCACGGGAAATTAAAAAAATATAAAGAATTTGAATATTTTTTTTTATAGGCCATTTTTTTAGTGAATTTATTTACAAAAAGTATGAAATTTTTGTTGCATTATCGAATTTTATATATTCTTTTAAAGATGTATGCATTTTATTGCACAAGGGTAGTGAAAGAGTTAATCAAGAGCCCAAAAGTTCTGCCTTTTGTTAGGACAAATTTAAGTCACGTACCAAATTACTGAGTCCTTCTTTATATAGCAAATGTGGCTCATCAGATGAGGAAAATTATTGTAATCTTGCGTTTTCAATTGCTTCAGGCTAAGCGGACAGATCGGAACTTTGAAATGGTTCTGGTACAGGTAGTTCATCATTATCATTAATATTTTTGTATCAGTAACACAAAAATAAAAATTAGATATGTGGTTAGTTAATTTTTTCCAAAATCATTGGAATTGCAAAAGGCATAGATCGAAATCTTATCGCCCATCAAGACCATATATGTGAACCAAGGGATGTGTGGAACCCACAGTTTGTCTTATTGTCCGATGTCAAAGCCAAAACACTGTTCATATAATTTACAAGGAAAGACTCACAAAATGGGAACACATTGAAAGAAGCGTTCGCTACTCTAGGGATTACATGAGTCTCGACCGCCTCTTTCGTTTTGTTCGCATTTATTCTGAAGCGTACGCGAAAAAGTTTTTACAAGAAGAGTTCGCGAACGCCGGGCGAATGCAGCTCAAGGTCAATGTGAACACAACATTTTTTTTTAAGCAAAACCCTTCGTAAAGTGGTTATATTTCAGATACTTTTACACTGAGTACTAGACCACCCATGAAATATATGAGATTTTCAAAAGTGCATTTTTTGTTCGCTCCACCGGAAGTTTCTTATAGATTGGGCATAAAAAATAATACGTGTACAAAAATTGGATCTCTCGGGCCCATGCAGGCCAGACAGTTTGGACTTTTGACCCTAAAATTACCTAAAAACACTTTAAAGCTTTTTTGCGCCACAACTTCTAAATGTGAATTTTTTTGAAAAAATACTATATAAGCATTTTTATGTAGAATGAGAGGACAAACACTTCCTTCATACTACACTTCTACCTAAGTATGATGTATAGTGAAGTTTTAAGGGGACAAAGTCAAAATTTGTGGGAAGACTTCATTTTAAACGACCCTCGTTAAAATTTCGACAGAGACAGTTAAGATTGGTTTTCATTAGTTTGTATAGTAATATATATAGTTTTTATAAACTAATTACATTTGGAAAATATATCGGTTATTTCATGACAAATTGACCGAAATTTAACTTTTAAGTATCGGTTTATTATACATATATGTTGTATGGAAATCCTTGTAACAAGATTTGGTTACGCTAGAACCCATAATTTTGTAAGGTTTGCACAAAATGCTTAAGCAAAAAATTGGGGAGGTGGGGTAGGAACAAAGGTTTAAAAGGCTTAATTCTTTCATTCACTTTTTAAAAATTAATGAAATTTGGGTTAAATTTCATTCCCTAATAGCATTCTTATGGAATTAATTCGATAGCTTAATTCCCTATAGCTTAAAATTATATGAATTCATTCTATTTTGATTGAATTCTAACTGAATGAAACCCAATTTACCTGAATTCATTTAATAAAAAAGTGAATGGAAAATTATTTGTTTTCATTCACTTAATCAAATGAAAAATTTTAATTTATATGTAATAGCTGAAATATTAACATAATACAATGAAAAACGTTTAAAATTCATCTAACAGAAATAAATAGTATCGTATGCTTTGTTACAGCTTGTATGCTTTGGTTTTGATTATATGTTAGTTTCAAACTACACTGCACTAAGTGAATGGTAACAAAATTTCTTCATTCAATTAGTAAAATGGTGAATGAACATGCGATATGAATGATTCAAGTTAGGAATTCATTCAATTCATATTAAAGCTTTGGGAATGAAGCTTATGAATGAATTCTTTACGAATGGTTTAAGGGAATGGTACATGAATCTTTTTAAAATCTGAATTTAATTTTTAATGAATTAAGCTTAAATTGAATTAAGTTTTTCAAAGCTCTGGGTAGGAACAAATGGCTCCTTATCGCGGTCAATGGTGGAGGTGAAGGGTTAAAAATCCACAAAAAGCCCCTCAACTTCCCCGGAGTCGGCCCTAGAGCGGTAAAATATAAGACTAACCCCCATTGATTTGTCCTCTTCAGCATTTTTTCCGAACATACCTATCCCCTATCTCCACTCCGTAAGAGGGCTCCCAAACAAATATGACATTCTTATAAGATTTACTCTCACCGTTTTAACTGTCCTAAGGGCGCCCCTAGAGAATATATTTTTTTAATTCCAACATTTTTTCGGAACATATCTACCCTCTATCTTCAACCCTTAAGGCGGTCCTAATACAAATTTTTTATTTTTTTTTTATAATTTTTTTTTATGAAATCAGTTGCCATCGGTACCATGGTGCCTCCTAGAGGGATGGAATGTAATATCGACCCCCATTAATTTTTTTCCCTCCCACATTTTTTCCGAACATATCTACCCCTATCACCAATCTGTAAGAGGGATCCCATACAAATATGACATTTTTATAAAATTTCCTCCCACCGCTCTAATTGTCCCCAGGGTGCACCTAGAGGAGTCAAATGTATAACTGGCCTCCAATATTTTTTTTCACCACAATATTTTTTTGGAACATATCTGCCCTCTATCTTCAACCCTTAAAGCGGTCCCCATACAAATTTTTTTTATTTTTATAATTTCTTTTTATGAAATCAGCTCTCTCCGGCCCCATGGTTCCTCTTAGAGGGGTGGTATGTAAAACCGATCGCCATTAATTTTGCCTCCCAACATTGTTTCCGAACTCATCTGCCCTCTATCTCCACTCCCTAAAGGGACTCCCATACAAAAATTACATTTTTATAAAATTTGCTCCCACCGCTCTAATTGTGTAGGAAGGGTGTCCCTAGAGCAGTCAAATATATAACTGACCTCCAATATTTTTTCAACCTTAACATCTTTCGGAACATTTCTACCCTTTACATTTAACCCTTAAGGTGGTCCCCATACAATTTTTTTAGTTTTTATAAATTTTTTTATTTACTTCATTAAAAAACCAAGAAATAGAGAAAATTAATCGAATATACTGCTCTATAGAACTATATTTCCATGTGCGCAACGTATAATAAATAGATACTTCAGTCCGATGTTGGTCTTTCGTGGAATAAGAGATATATGTTGCAAATGTAATTGGTTTTTAAAAACAACATATCTTACTCTACAAAAAAATGATAACCGATCCTAACTGTCTCTGTCCGAATTTTAGCCAAGGCCGTTTAAAATAAAGTCTTAACAGAAATTTTGATTTTATCCGCTTAAAACGCCACGATAAATAATACTTCGGCCAAAGATTAGTACGAAAGAAATGTTTGTCCTCTCATTCTGCATAAAAACACTTATATGATATTTTTTTGGGAAACCGTAAATTTAGGAGTTATGGCGCAAAAAAGCTTAGAAGTGTTTTTAGGTAATTTTTAGGGCCAAAAGTCCAAACTCACTAGCCTGTATGCGGCCGAGAGATCCAATTTTTATACACATCTTATTTTTTATGCCCAATATATCGGAAACTTCCGGTGGAGCGAACAAAAAAATACTTTTGGAAATTTGGGTGGTCTACTGAGTATGTTATTTTTTTGTAAAAAATTGGTAATAACCCTTCAACGGGTCGCGATTTATCGGACATTTTTTTACCATTTTTCTCAGCCGGCAATGCTTTCTCATTGTGTGTGATAAAAAAATGTTTATGGAAGTTTTTGAAAAAAGTGAGATTTTTCAACCACACTAAGTCTATCTCTTCTTGCACTGTAGGGAAAACGAACAAAAAATCAGAGTTTTTAGCCGCAAAGTGCCCATGAAAAGAGGTGGAATTAAAAAAACACCTTTCTTTTTTTTTTTTTCGATGCAAAAACCTAAAAAGTGATGAAGATTTCTTTAACAAGAAATTTTGTAATTTCAAACGAACTCTAGTAAAGGCATTATCCTATACGTATACGCAATATAAAAATATGAAATAATGTTACTCAAACGTTGCATTGTATTTTTATAGCACACAAATGGTTGAAAAATTCAAATTGTGCACCAGGGAAAATATTTGGTCGGAATTACAATCAACAGTGATAGTACTGTGAAATTTCGATCGCTAATTTCGCGAAAACTATTTAATATTTTTAAGATTTTCTTATTGAATATATTTCGAAAGCAGCTCTGACTGATTTAGATAATTTTCCAATTTATTGAGAGTGAGAACCAAAGAATATAAAAAAAACCTGCTTTATGAACAAAACGTGAATATTGGAATGCTGCTTTGTTCTTGAATTTTGCGAAAACATTTCAATTTCTTTAAGAATTTTTTTATTAAATTTTGTTTAAAAGTATAGCCAAATCCAGACACTCACAGTGCCAGTGAACTGCAGCAGTGCTGTCAAAATTGTTTCTTGAATTTCGTGAAAAATATACAATCTTTTTATAACTATGTTGCTGTATTTTGTTTGAAGGCAGCTTTTGATTAAGAAGAACATTTGGTAGAACTGCAATTGTTCACTGGTGTTTTCACTATATAGTTTGGGCTTAAAAATAAATTCTTTTTGTAATTGTATACAGTACCAGAAACCATTTATTTAATGAATGTACTCATATTTTAGGACAATCTACAAAACTGATTAAAAGATTTTATATATTGGAAAGTGGTAACTGCAAATACCGATATGCTTATGAAATATGCCATTAAATTACAATTTCAGTAGATCCATCCCGAAAACGAAAAAATCGTTAATTTAGTAAAATATCAATTTTACTGAGTTTATCTGATTCTGGATTGCTTTGGCTCCTCATTCTCATCTACCACTTTTAAATTTTGCCCCGGCCATAGTCCCCCAATAGTCTACCTTGACAATGTCTCGTGCGTCTTACAGTGCGTCCACGGACCACGTCAGATACTAAAACTAACATTCTGCTCTCCAAAAGCATCCAGTGTTCCTCCCCAATACTTCTGGCAGGTGTCCCCTCGTACAGATCAGTGACTACAACACAACCCTTATTGCTGTATTTATCCCCCTCTCCGTTCTTGTCCTGTTCGTGGTTGTATGATTTCATATAATTATAGAAATAAACCAACAAAAATCGATCAGCAACAAATTCAGTAACTGCTTTGTGATTTCAAATACCTGTTTAGTATAGAAGAAAAAAATACTTCTAGTATTGCTACAAAATTTCTTCTAAGGAGATGCTCTTAATAGGTGTGCTAAGCAAGCATTATGAATAAGCTCTATTCTAACACGTTGCTAGGCTTAAAATACATTCTAGTTCAGAGGTAATTGTGGTTGATGTATAAGGAGTAACTAACTTTTTATTGCGAATACAACCCAGCAAAATTTTGGTAATGGGTTGTACCTTTTCCACGCATTGCCTAGCAATGGGTACCCCTTTACCCTTGGTTTTACTTAGAAACCTGAAGTAATACGTTACTAATATTGTGCTACATCAATATTCATGAGGTAGAGCTGTAAGTGAATCGTTCTTTTTTGATTTCAATTCATTACGAATTAGCTTAATTCTGAATTAATTCTTTTCACCAAGGAAAAGAATTGAATGGAATTTGAATCAATTCAAATGAATTTGGCAAAATGAATTGCAATTCATTTCCCATACAAATTGAATTGATTTTCAATTAGTTGAAATGAATTAAAAATGAGTTGCAATCTATCAAAGTAAACATGGTGTTTGGATTTTTTTCTTCAAGTATTACTTATTTTGGTTTTGACATACCTTTGAACGGCACATTTAAACACATTTAATACTCAAGAAGCAGTTAATATTTTTTGCAATTCACATCTCATTTTTCAAATAAATTTGAATTAATTCAAAATCAATTCAATTCAAATGAATTGGAAATGAATTACAATTCATTTTCCCAAATTCATTTGAATTGAAAATGAATTGCAATTGATTTTGCAAATTCATTTGAATTGGAAATGAATTGAAATTCATTTTTGGCAAATTCACGTGAATTGATTAAAATTTCATTCAACTCGTGATTTTTGTGAAAAGAATTAATTCAAAATTTTGCTCATTCAATGCATCATTGATTCCCGAATTAATTAAAAAATTAACGATTCATTTACAGCTCTGTTATGTGGAAGGTATGAAATAATGAGTACCCGTAAAAAAATGTTTAGACCTGATCAGATATTTTTGGATCTAAATAGATATTATTGAGTCTAATTAGATCCTGTACCAGATCTCATCAAATATGATCAGATATGGCACATCTGATAATACCTTATGGCAAGATCTGATCAGGTCTAGTGCCAAATCTGTTCAAATCTAAAGTGATCTGGACAATTGCGCCAGATATGCCTAGATTTGATCAGATATAATTAGATCTCAAATTTGTCCCCAATTTTGAGATATAATTAGATCTGGTAAGATCTACTGAGAAATGACCAGATCTGATCTTTTTTGCACGGATTACCAATATAGAGATATAATTGCTATTTGGAGGCTTTAAAATATTATACTACTGTTATTGTGTTATACAACAACTTGTTAATAAGGGTAAAAATAATAAGTTATTGGTATTGCATTATATAACTACTTATTATCCGAAAGTGTGATTTAATAAAAATTTATAATCTAATTACATTAGTCGGATCGGTGTACTTTTAAACAAAGTCATTATCGGTATAACCTTATTTTATTCCTATGTGTAACCAGTGAAATATGTACCGATGTGTAACGACTTATTTCACTTCATACAAGTATATACTTATTTTAGGTAACTAGTGTGTTTAAAATTACAAGTAGCAACTTATTTCAGTAACTCTTTGTAATCACTTATTTTAGTCTATACCGGTACGACTTAGGCAACCATTTACCTCCAATGACAGCCCGCTGTTAAAATAATGTGAAAGTACCCAGTCAGAAATCGCCAGTGGTACAAAAAATCAAGCACTGGCATACCACTGGGTAACCATGGTATTAAAAATAAATGACTGGCAGAACACTCATTTGGGACGCTTTGCCAGCGTTTGCGAAAAGCGTTTTACCAGTATTTTTTTTACAAAAATTTCGGTGGTTTATAAAAAAACCACTGGCAAAGAATTAGCTTAGAGTGATATGCCAAGGTTTGCAACCAGTGGTTATCCAGTGCTACCTAGCCAATGCTACCAGGCGTACAAAAATCAATTCACTGGAAAACCAATGATTTTATAAAAATGCTGACGCTTCGTTAAAAAATGTTTGTATTTTTGTATATTGCAAGCAAAAAAAATTTTTTGGATTTTTTTTAATTTAAAATTTTTTTTGTTTCATTAAATTAATTTTTTTGTTTGTGGGAAAGCTCCTTCAAGACCAACTTTCTTTTTGCCCTCCAAACACTGGCATACTAGTTACTAAAAATTGTTTGCCAGTACTAGCATTTTGGCACAGCCAGTAGTTGTCCAGCTATTATCACTCATTTATGTGTTTAGCGATTAAATATTATATGTCTCGTTAGCTCAGTGGGTAGAGCAATCGTCTGCCAATCTGACGGCCTGGGTTCAAATCACGGCAGGGTCAAAAAAATACATATGAACTTTTTTTTTAATTTTATTTTGGAAAATATATTTCCAGACCACCTATTTATTGGTTTTGCCAGCGTTTTGCCAACGTTTAAAAATATTGTTCCTCCAGTGCTTTTCCGGCGCTTTTTGAACAGCCGGTCCTTTTGTCTAATGATGTTATCATTTTGGGAATGGGAAAGCACTTTTTGCCAATACTTGTACCACCTGTTAAAGTGCTTTGCCACCGCTTTCCCGTTTGTATTTTTCTGACTGGGTAGTGTAAGTAGTTGCAATTTTTGGTTTCTTATTCCATTTCCCTTTACCTGGTAATAGAAAGTTTTGCTACAATGGTATAATATTCATAGTTGAATGCGAAAATTACGACTACAATAAAAAGATTATTAAATTTATTGTTATGTGACTTTTTTGGCAGTTAAATAAATAAATAACTTTGTTTATTAAATAAATAAAATGTTTTATTGATTCTGATAAAAAAACAGAAAATATATTCAAATACAAAGTTGAGTGTTATTTTAAGATATTTTAAGATTGATGAATCCTTATTTTTTTATTATTATTATTCAGAGTGTTCGATTACTAGAAATTCTTACTACTTTTACTGCAATTGGAAAGTTTTATTTACTTTTTGTATTGAATTTTTCCAGCTGTAGTAAAAGTAGTAACTTGTAGTAAGTAAACAAACACGCCTATTTTTTCAACAAAAGTTTTTATCATAGTATTTCCTCATATAATTTTGTGTAGAATGTAAATAAAAATTATTTATGGAAACACTAAAACAAAAGTTGTTATAAATAACTCCCTACAATATTAAAAAAATGTTATTAAATTTTGTTAAAAAAAAAAACACTACATATATTTTCAATATTAACTTCAACCAATTATAAAATACATACTCTTACTTCACCTATAGTTTTTTGTGCAAAAAATCTCAGTTAAACACTTAATTAGCATTAAAAAGTAACCATGAGTAAAATGTTTTCATTATCTCTCAGCCAGCCTTATCCATAAAAATATAAATTCCACAGCAATACACAGGAATCTGTTTTTTTTTCCTCAAAAACCCATAAACTAAAGCAATGTTTGCCACATGTACAGACACAGACAGTACGGGAAGAGAAAAACGATTTTAACGGTTTTTTATGATGTGGCAGTTTGGTAATAAAAAATGAAACCTAAATATGAAATTCCAACAAAAAAGAATAAAAAAAAAGCGAAGGACTCATTAAATTAAATGCAGTGTAAAATGCTCATAAAATGCTTCCGCGAATACAACAAAAATTCGAAATTTTTATTATGAAGAATGAATATTTCGGCTTCGTATTGTGTTCGTGCATGTGTTAGTGTCTCTTGAAGGCATATGTTAAAATATGTGCCTTTTTAACATGAATAAGGATATACGAATTGATGTAATGTATAAATGAACTATGTATTGTATATATGTTTGTTTGTTTCTTTAAATGTTGGAAGCAATATGTGAAATTGATAAATTCATTTATATATATACTCGTTTACAGTGAGAGAAATAAGCAGATTTTATTTAATTATTTAATTTATATTATGTGTATTATATTTTACTAAATACACATCTTTTCTTCTTCTATATTTTGTTTTGTTTTGAATTTTGTAGAGTTTAAATTTTGAAGAAAATTCTTACCCCTAAATTCATAAACGCTTTGTAAAATTATAGGAGGTTTATTGAACAAATGTTGTATGAAAATGACGTTTTGTAAACCTGCTATAACTTTACAAAGCATTTATGAATTGAGGGGTTAGGATTTAGCTTTTAGCATCTGCTGCATATCGAGAGCCTATATTCAAAATATGTCAACTTAAATTTGGTCAAAATAAGTTTCCGATTGCAAATATCTCCTCCATGTAATACCCATCTGTAATATAAATTTCATAGCAAAAAAATAATTAGTTCTCGTTTTATATCAATTTTTGTTATTCTGCTATCCCAAAGTCCATTTTTGTTTGGTGAAAATAAATTTCTAGAATTAAAAAAAAAATTTATTTGTTATAAATCTACCACATAACTTCCCAGTGTAGAAACGGTAATGACATATCATTACTTTTTGGACTACCAGTAATGACACCTACTTACCCTCTGCATTATTTTAAAACATATAATAATAAGTTACTGATAATGACTTATTTTTATCATTATTTAAAATAGAAAATAATTTTCTAGATTTTTTTGAAAATTTTTTGAAATCTATTTTTAGACTCAATATTTTTTAAATTCTAAATTTTTAAACCACATATTTTTTGATTTTTTGTATGTTGGCGAGTAAGCTTACTTATGTGCAGCATGTCAATTATGTTTTTATCTATTAAATATTACATGTCGATATAGCTCAGATGGTAGAGCTATTGACTGGCAATCTGTAGACCCAGGTTCGATTCCCGCACCAGAAAATTTTATTTAATACAAAAAATACAATAAAAAATATTTTTTTTTTATATAATTTATTTTTTTGAAAATCTGTTTTTAGACTCATTATTTTTGTCAGTACTGGTAAGCATATAGGTAATGACATATTTTTAGATTTTTCGTATGCTGGCGTGTAAGCATAACTCATTATTTTTCGCGACATCGCCATATAAAGGTAATAAGAAATGTAATAACAAAAGTAACTAGTTCCCATTACCAAGTATATAGTTACATAACCACATATCTGGTAATGATTTTCTACATTGGGTTATTGCATTTTTATCACATTAGTACTTAGTGGTTCCGAACAAAAAAAGAAATGGTACTACTTATATATGAAAATAGCGATTTGTCGATGTTCGTTCATTACACCCCCCAGTTTTATTGGAAATGGTCACAAATGGAAGAAATGAATTTTTTTTGGAAAACGTTAAACCGTGCCGAAAGTTGGACGAAAATGGCCCATTTTGGAAAAAAGTGTATTACAATTAAAAATTCCCAAATTTCGAAATTTCGAAAAAAAAAATATTTTTTTTCATTTATTCATTTAATATAGTCAAAATGATTCAGGCATGGAATTTTGACTTCATCGAATATCATTAACCCACTTTAGCCTGAAATCCAAAATGACCCACGAATTTGATAAAAATGCAAAAACGTGTTTTTTTTTTAATTTATTTTAAAGATTTTTTAAAATGCCTAATTTGGAGATGTCGATTGCTAGTTGTACCACATAATAGTTGATATTAAAGAAAAAAAATGAATTGGAAAAATGATAATTCGAGTTTGTGTTTGGAGCGACTGGTTTCCAGGACATTTTACAAAAATTGCAAAAAATTAAACAAAATTTTAATGTTTTCATCAAATTTTACACAGTTTTCGGCAAAACATCGCTTAAATTTGCTTAGACTATAATTATCTTTACATTTGTTTAAAAAATCGTTAACCCTTAGTGGCCTGGGGTCAGAAAAGTCTCATGAAACTTAATATTAATTATGACTACGAGATTGTAAAGCCATTAAATTGATAAAGAAAAAATCTAAACTGTATAAAAATAATTATTTTATGTAACGTGATCGAGATGGGGTTAATTTTTATACTTTTGGCCAAAAAACGCCCCATTAGGAAATTTACAGAACAACATTTTTCATAATTTTCGGAAAAATATCACTTCAAATGGATCAAAAAAGTCTTTTTTCCATTTGATAAAAATTATTATTTTGTGTAACTTGATCCATATAGGGTTAATGTTTTCACTTTTCGGCCCACTGGGAAATTTACACAAAAACGTCTTTCCAAATACAAAACAATAAATGCATAATAAACAAAGCTTTTAATTAAAATCTAATACGATTGCACAACTAAAATTGCTATTAATATACGGACAATTTTGACCCCACCTTTTTAACCCTTAAAATAAGATTGGGGCTATAGTGAATTGCGCTTGTTCGTTAGTTTTGTACCCTATATCGCATGTCCCAATTTAATTAAAATCTGATAAATGTTATTCTGTAAATTTCCTAGTGGGTCTTTTTTGTCAAAAATTTAACAAAATTTTAATATTTTCATCAAACTTTACATAATTTTCGGAAAAATTTCACTTAAATTTGGTAAGATTATCGTTAACCCTTAATGGCCTGGGGTCAGAAAAGTCTCATGAAACTTAATATTAATTATGACTACGAGATTGTAAAGCCATTAAATTGACAGAAACAAATTTTTGTCTTTTCCGGGATTCGAACACGGAAATTCGGCGTACTCGGCCAACTCCTCACCCACTACACAACAAACACTTATTAATTTTAACGTCTCATTTTGATTTTATGGGTTTTATTTGGAAAACAAATACGGTATAAAATTCGTTTACCAATACCAATTAATTAATAGTTGTGTATGTTATCAATAAAATCCACAATTCGATTGGTTCTACAGAAACTCGACTTTAAAGTCATATTTGATTAGGACACCCGTATTTGTAGTTACCACTTTCGAATATTGAAATTTGTTTAATAAAGGTTATCTATAACACCAATTTTCTTGTATATTCACTAAATAAATTGCTTTTTTTAGCTCATTTTCCCTATTTTTAATACCTAGTGAAATATATTTTTGGTGTAGTATTCAATTATAGGTAACTCCAAATAAAATAACGTCCTAGCAAATTGATTTTAATGGTTTTGATCGAATTCCAACCAATATTTTCCTGGGTGTATGGGCGGTTCCAGTCAATGATATAAGCTTCCAAAATTGAACATTTGGAGTGACCTTATTACAATACAGCGTGAAGTAGAGAGTGCCAAATTTGATGGAAAAGATTTTTAATTTTTTTTTTTAATTTTTGCAATTAACATAAAAAGGATAACAAAAAACATACATATATTTATTACCTTCTTATTACATATTTTATGTCCTGAAATATTTTTCATTCTCAATTTTACACTTGCAAAAACTGATTCAAAAATATATACTTTAGCAGAATATGCACAACAGTGCAATTAATGTAAAACATACTAAAAGTAATTATTATTACACTTATAAAAAAAAGTTAGTACATAAGTCTGTTCAACGCATTCTGATTCAATTGAACAAATTTTTCTGTTGTTTTGTCTTAAAATATCGGATTGAAATAATATTTGTTGTAAATCCAATTTAGCATAACAATTAATTTCATCCGTATTTGAACTAACTTTTCATGTCAATTTTTAGTACTAATTTGTTTTTCTTAATTTTACAAATTTTTCTGCTAAGTTAAACCAACCACAATTACTTTTAAATAATTATATTTTTGTGTCTCTGCTAGCAATATCACTCTATATTTTCATATTTTTTATTGTATAATCATAAAATGACTTATATCTCGGAAACTAAGCGAGATAGAGTAAAATGAACAAAAATTCGTTACTCTGTACTTATTAATACTTATCAGCCACCTATAGTCCCTAAATATAGGCCTGTCTCGGCACAGATCAGAAGAGTCTAGAAACCCAGACTTTAAGCGAAAATTTAGCAGAAACTTTCGGTTAAATGAGGTAAAGTTTGTGTTGAATTGAGCTAAAATTTCTTAGCTAAGTTAACTGAAATTGTCTGTGAATTTAGCTTACATAAATTTAGCAGACCATAATTCTCAACTGCATTGAAAATGCTGCTGACGCAAATACAGGTACTATTTCCTGTTATTTTAGCAGAAATTTGAACTATTTGAAGGGGCTTTTTGTTTATGAGTGTATGATATTTTTTTATGTTTTGTTTTTTTCTTGTAGTTTTTTAATTTTTATATCCAATATGGAATAAAACATCTTACAAAATTTAAATAATAAATATTTTCCGACAAAATATGCTAACTCTGAAAAAATATTGCTTTTTTGATATACTAAAATATGCTATCTAAAAAAAATACGAAAAAAGTGAAAAATATGAAATTTTTTGCATACACACAGAAAAAAAAAATTGCCAACCGAATTGCTAAGCTTATTTTGATTGCTACAACCAATAAATTTGGTTCTTGAAACCATATTGAAATGCGATTCCTAAATAATTTGGTTGCAATACCCAAATACTCAGTTGTATAAATCGAATTTTACTGTATTAACCTATATTTAGTTGTACCAACCTATTTTAGTATATATAACCGAATTGCAGTTGGAAAATGGCAAATTTTTTCTCTGTGTGTAGATATAAATTAGTAAAATTATTTAAACCGTCTTATGGAAGATACATTGTTTATTTTTGCAATAATATGCGAAATAACTTGTTTTTACTCTCCTGAAAAGTAAGCTTTTTTGAGTTGGCATTTATTGACTACAGGAGCTCGATATATTAATCCCTATAAAATTTAAGTAAGGGGGTGTTTCGGCTTTTTTCGATATTCAGTCTACTTCGGGGTTGAGACGAATTTTCCTAAAGGTCTATATTTTTAAAGATAAAACTCTCAAATATCAGATTGGACCGCTAAAAAGGTTCATATGCTTATGTATCGTCTTCTCGACCACATATCCAAATTTCATCCAAATTCGAGTGAGGCACAGGCACAGATTTTACTTGTAAGCGATTTTGTTAACGAAATCAATGCAGGCAACTAATAAATAACACATCGGTTGAAAAGTCCGTAGGATAAGCAATAAAACAACAACTTTTTGGCAAAATTCGACTTTATTCATCAACATAGTCTCCTTCAAGAGCGATACAATCACTCCAATACCTTTCTAATATTTCGATACCTTCTTTTATAGAATGATTTATCTTTGGCCTCAAAATGGGCTTCTTTTTCGGCAATCACCTCTTCGTTCGAACATAATCTCTTCCCAGCGAGCATTTTTTTTTAATTTCCTCCTTCAAACGCACCAATTGGGCCATGTAGCGCTCGCTATTGATGGTTTAGCCTTTTTCATGGTAATCAATGTATAAAATCGTAGCCGGATCCCAAAATAATTATAAATTACCAGCTGACTATTGGCTTCTTCGGGCGAGGTTCCAGTCAGCTGACTGCCGATTCGCCTCTGAAGTGAAGTGGCAAATCCAAGTTTCGTCCATTATTACACACCGGTGCAAAAAGTCCTTTTTATCTCGGCGAAACAGTTCCCATCGGCTCTCAGAATCATCGACATATTGTTGTTTTTGGTTTACTGTGCGCAAACCATTTTGAAAACAGCTTTCTCATGGACAAATATGCATGAAAAATAAAGCCGACACGTTCCTTAGATGTCTTTAAGATATCAGCTATCTCCTGCAATTTCACTGTACGGTTTGCCAAAACGATTTTGTGAACTTTTTTGATGTTTTCCGGTATCGCCACCACTTTTGGGCGACCAGAGCATTATGCGGCATCGGTTTTTGTACGACCACGTTTAAAGTCAGAAAACCCCTTTTCTACAATTTGTCTCCATGGAGCTGAGTCCGAATAACACCTATCAAGCCAAGCTTTGGCTTGAACGGTGTTTTTCCCCATTTTTGCAATACATGAAATTCCATTGTTTTCAAAATCGCAAAAGTAGCGTCACTAAAACTGCTGTAACTTTTTTACTAATGAACGAATTTTCATTAATATTTGACAGGTATCTAAAATTTGGTAGTTCCAAAAAATCATACGAATTTTCTTTAGTGGCGCCACCTTTGCGTCATCCTACGAATTTTTCAGCCGATGTGTTATGTAGCTAAAAAGATTTCTACAAGTCTAGTCCTAGCGGATGTCTACACTCAAAATAATACGTCTGTTGGCTGGACAGAAAAATTTGTTACTTTAACAAAATGTTTTCCTGCTTTTTGGTTTAAAATAAAATTTGTTGATTTCAACACTTTTCTTTGTTAAATTTAACAAATCTAAATTTAAGTAAACAATTTATAAAACTACAGTTTTATCTGTAATTATACTGAGCTGTAGAATTTATTCAAATTTAAGGTCTCGGGACCCTGCCCGGGCCTAGTCCATATGATGTGAAGGCATATACGGGCACTCCAAAGGAGCAAATATTTTGTCCGTTCTCTCTCTATCTCGCTTAGTTTTCATGATATGGGCCATTTTATGAAGTGGAAAACTTTTATTAAAAATTTTCGAGGGTTCAAGGCCCCGCCAAGATCCATTTTTGGGTAGAGATGACCCCTTTCGCTCGGGTGTTCTACGGTTAGGGGTAGTCGAAATTTTTATAAATTTTACTCATCTCTCTTAGTTCTCGAGATATGGGCCATTTTAAAAAATCGGGAGGAAAAGAAATAGCGCCATCTTTAAAACTTCTGATACACTGGTGGCGCCATTTACCAGGTAATAACAGAAACATGAAAATATTATATTTTAACAATAAATTTTGTAAAATTTAACGTATGGGTTCTTAAAAATTAGTTATAAATAGTTTTGAAAATTAACACTCAAAACTATTAAAGCAGTGAGGATTTTTAGTTTAGTGTTAAATGAAGGTAACTAAAATCTTTGTATAAATCAGCGTTTCAACTAAAATTTGTTTAAAAATTAGCCAAATCGATTTGAAACCGGTTTAACAGATTTTTCTACTGACGTATTATTTCAAGTGTACGATAAAGGATGAAGCTTCGTATCAAATTTCAACTTAATAGCTCCATCGGTGTGTGACAGTCTTTAAAGGGGCATTTTCCCCTCATTGAAAAGTTCCTTATCAGTGGGGTAGCTCTACTAAAGAGAATACATATTTACTCCTAAATTCATAAACGTTTTTTAAAATTATAGGAGGTTTATTGAACAAATTTTGTATGAAAATGACGTTTTGTAAACCTGCTATAACTTTACAAAGCATTTATGAATTGAGGCGTTAAAATTTAAGTTTATGGCCGAAGGGGTGTAGGCTGGCCGTCAAGGAGTATTTTATGAATTTTGATGAAATGAAACAACAAATATTATAGAGAGTAAGAAATACGACTTGTAAACAAATAAACAGTGATGCACAATTTTTTTGAACGGAAAATCGTGATAAATTAATGAAAATCGTTACAAATATAGAAAAAACGTTTGAACCAGAGAAAACCCGAGGAAATTGACAACCTTCCTGACAATTAATGACTAAAGGTATAATTAGTTTGTACGTAACGTGCCGTGACGAATCAGCTGATTTGTTTTTGTTCTATGAAAAAGCATTTGAGTCGTTAGTTTATCTGTAATGTAACGTGCCGTGCCGGATGAACCTGTTGAAAACAGAATTTTTGTTATCCGTTAAGTGACAGTGAGTTGACAGCTACTATTTTGAGATCTGAGACGAATGGCTTAAACCGGCTAAGCCGAGCCGCCGTCTAATTTTTGTTACCGCCGCCGTCGAAAAATTTTTTTACATGATAAAAATCCAAAAATAGTATATATTTTTTTTAATTTTCTTTTTTTTCCGTTAAGCAGATGTTTTGTATGTGTCAACTTAAACTTGGCTGGCCGATCAGCTTTTGGCTCACAGCCAGTTTTAAGCCGCCACTGCAATTTGTTTAATTAGCCACCGCAGTCGATTAATCTGGTTGGCGCAGATCTCTGCTAAGAAAATCAACATTAAACAGCTGATACGTTGTTACGGAAAAGACTAACTACACAAAAGAGCCATCCGGCATGGCACATTACAGAACCGTCACGGAACGCAAAGACTAATGGAGCCTTAAGTGTCATTCTAAAGTTAAAAGTTTTTATATTTATTATATTTTGATTATAGTTGACCTTTTTAGTTGTAGAGTGTTGTTTTGTTTCGGCTTGAGGTCAGTTTTTATATTTTTTTATTTACTGTTTGTTATTGATTTCCTTTATATATTCTTATAAGTATGGTTGCACTTTTTGAACTAGTGTAATTTTTCTATGACTTTAGATTTGCTCTCTTCTCAAATATTTGATCGGTACAAAATAAAGCTAGTATCATACGGGCTTTAGAAGATGTCTGCGCCTGAGGATAAACCCATATACAGAATTAAAATTTCCTAACTTCAGCGATTTGGGCGAGGCGAGTCTGTGAGTCAGTCACGCTATTCTTTCATATATAGAGATATTTTTTGTTTGGCGTTTCTCTCTTGGAAGAAAAAATTATATTTTGTCATTTCTCTTTAATGTTTTTAATATTTTTCAGTTATTTTGCTAACTGTATGAATGATGCTTGTTTTTATCTGGAATTTAAAATAAAAACTGAAAGCATAAGTAGCATTATAAAATAAAAAGTAAAGCCCTCCTTTGTTAATGTTAAAAATTATTTCTTTACAAAAAAAAAAAGTAACCCAAGTAACAATAATAACAAATAACATCTATGTATCTGTAATAATGAATATTTTTATTGTTGTTATTTTCATTTATTTCTATTAAATTTTAGGAAAAATTGTATATAAATTTTATATGGCTCTAATATCCTTATGAGTTACTTTAAGGAGTGTATAAAAGAATTCTTGTTCTTTTTAACCATATACAGTTTTTCATTCTTTTATTACTTTAAATATGATGCCATCATCATAAAATCGATTAATCATAAACAAACACGCACGTTATATGCGTTTATGCTTTATTCCTTCATTTATTCTACAACTCAATCTTGAATGGGAGGATTACCATGTGATATGGATATAAATAGTTTCAGTATGCTCAAAAGCTTCTGTGGTACGGTACTAAAAGATATTAAAAATACCTCAACGCTAGTTGAGGCATTTTCCCATACAAGTATTTTTAATCGGGACCATGGAAAAACAATAACTGGTAGACACATTAGAGAGAATGTTCTCTCGATTACAACAACAAAAACTCTAGAATGTCAAATATTCATACAAAAGTAAACAAATAACCCTAGAATGTTGAAAAACACCAATTTTTGCTAATGACTTTAACGGTATGGTTATGCCATGATAGGGACCAGGTGTTTCCTAGGGATTGCAAAAAAAATTCGAGAATATGAACAAAAATGTCATAACAATACGAATATGATTAAAGCATCATTACACTTAAAATATTTTCTTCGTAAAAATCGCCGCAAATGTAATTTAAAACAAATGAAATTTCAATTGAAAACAGGACTACTAACATTTCATTAAATTCAACTTAAATTTTATTTTATTTTTGACTGTTAATAAAATGAACCACAAATTAGTCAAAATAACTAACAAAATTTACTTACATACATTTTAATTTCTTTATTTAAAAAAAAAAACAAAACAACTTCATAAAATGAATGTTTCGAATTTTCAGCATGTTGTTTGTTTCTTTTTTTAATGACTTACGAATGTAGTTAAAATTACATTTCTTCTACAAATGAATGTTATTTTAATTTAAAATAACAAAACTGAAATACTACTTGAATAACTAACAAATTCAGACTGCAAAAGTCCCCTGATTGTATTTAATAAATTTACTGCAATTTTTTTTTTAAGTTTTATTAAAATTTAAAAATTCAAAAATTTATGAATTATTCTCATTTTTGCCTTCAACTTTCATTAAATTCGAAGCTTTTAACTTCGGCCACCTTCCTTATTAGAATTTTCTGTTATATTTTTTTTTTCTTTTTTCTTCTGTTGCATTTTCATGTTCATCTCATGTTTGCCAATTGCCAAGCAGACAGCAATATTTGTTACCCACTCCCTCTAGCATTTTTATTGGTATGTTTCCAGTTCTTTTTTTTTTGTATTCTGTTATGTGTCACATTATAACCACCCATATGTCAATATAAATGGAAACTAGGAAAAAAAATTTATACTCAGATTGAGAGATGATGAATGCATTATAAATATGAGTATATTCGTTTGCGTTTTCAAATTATAAAAAGAAGTTTATTATAAAGAAAATTATAAGAATGATAAAATTTAATGCATTTGTAATGCCATGGTTCATATTAATAGGAATCAGTTATGTGAATACGTATTTCTTTCTCATTTTAGTGCTGCACATATAAATTTTTTTTGTCGTTTATAAAAAATATAATTTATTGGGAAAAATAGACAAAAAAGATATTATTTTGAACTTTATACTACATTTACACCTGAACAAAAACTACCTGGTTTTTGGCTCTTGTAGTTTTTAACTTGCATACAAAAAAACAAGCTGAAACTTGTTTTGTACAAAAACTCGGTGGTTTTTGGTCATGTATAAATGTAGTATTAGAATATATTTCAGATGCAAGCTGATAATGCCATCAATATCAGAAAAAGTCTGTTTACTTCATATAAGAAGTCCGCGAATTTGCTTATTATTATATTTGTGGGCTTCACAATACTCGGAGTCTAGACTCGGCTGTAGATTCTCGAGCCGAATTGAAGGAACTAAAAACATTTTCTGAGTTCACCATAAAGAATGCAGTCACCAATCATTTTTAAAATTTGAGCAATCTAATCTGTAACGATTACATTAAGGCTTCATTAGTCTAATCGTAAAGTAAAAAATCGTATCTGTAATCAATTCAATGTGTTAAAATAATATAGAAATATATTTTTATCTTTTTTCTATGCATTGAAACTGTTGTCAAGTAAAATCGTAAAAAAGTTCTGTTGAAAATAGAAATTTTCTATTTTATTACTTGACATTTAATTCTATGCACAAGAAAAAGATAAAAAATACAATATTTTTATTTTTTATACTCTTTTTATTCATTATGAGAATGATACGTTACTTTTCTTATGATACTTCCAAACTAATTTGGGCTTTAGACTTAAAATAATATAACACTACCTCCGCTTCACTTCAGGTTTAATATATAAATCGATTTATAAGTTAACATTTTACGCTGGGTTTCCTACAATCATAAAAATTTGTCATTGCTTTGTATATACATTAGAGCGACTCACCTTATATGGACAGAAAAAAGTGAAAACAAAAGTGCCCCCCTCAAAATATACGTTGGATTGTTTTATGATTTTATGAGATCTCACGAGCTGGACCATTTTTAAAAAAGGAATTTTTTTAGTTTTTGTAAGAAATTTGCATCTTAGCTGAAGACAACAAACTCAATATGGGTATCATAAGACAGTGTTTTAGAGACGCGTCCAGCTGCATATATAACATGTTCAAGCATATCCTGACATGCTCTATTTTCAAGGATATTCTATAAAAACAATAAATTTTTAATTTTTTTGTACAAAAATATTTGTAATTGAAATGTCAAACTTACATATCATAATCTATAGACGATTTAAGTGAACACGTTTTTCAGATTTTTTTGAAATTCGCGATTTTCCGCGTTTTATCAGAAATTCAATGTGGTGGAAACAATATGGGTAATATGGATACCAAAACTTTTCTTTTGACAAGTAAATCATCGCTGAGTGGATACAGTTTAGAAATTTGTAAATTTAATACATTTTTCACGGTGATCTGAACCAAATTTTGATAGAAATTTAGAGCTACCCCAATCCAATAAAAAAATTTATGAAATTTGTTGTAGGTTTATTATTAAATAAAATATTTTATCGAAATACGCATGTCTGTAATTTTTTTTAGAAAAGTCTAAATATAGACTGAGCCTAAAATATAAATTTTTTATATTTTATTTTATATATATTTTTTTAAACTAATTATTTTTCCTTCAGCTCTTAAGTTTCGTTAAAATTTAAAACTTTCTTTTCTAAAACAACCTAAGTCAAAATCAGCTACAAAATCTCAAACAATCGATTCAAAAATTTTTTTTAAATCTCTTTAGACAAAAGGATTTATTATTTTGGAGATAATTTTATCAGAGACTGTTAAAGATAAAATTTTCAATGGAAAGAAATTGTTAGATAATTTATACAAACAGTTTAAAACTAAAGCAAAGGTGTTTGTGCTTTCCTGTAAAATATCCTTTTGTCAAAATCCAATAAAGTTGAATAGCTTTCGTGAAGTTTTAGGTCTGACAAACTCTCAGGTAATTATTTCTGTAAACATTTAGGATATAATTTTATATCACTATATAAAGTCCGATTAAATTATATCACGCCATTATTCGGATACATTTATATCTGATATTATCAAATTATAACTGAATTGAAGCAAACTTATGAAATTATATGGGCCCATTTCTCGGATAAATTTGTATAAAGACTCATATTAAATTTCATATGACTGTATAAAGCCCCATATCAATTTTTTTTTAAACGTGAAGGCAATTATATACCCAGTATAGAAAATCATTACCAGATATGTGGTTATGTAACTACACTTAAAATAATACGTCAGTAGAAAAATCTGTGAAACCGGTTTCAAATCGATTTGACTAAATTTTAACAAATTTGTAGTTGAAACACTTACTTAAACAAAGATTTTAGTTATCTTCATTTAACACAATACTAAAAATCCTCAGTACTTTAAATAATTTCGAGTGTTAATTTTCAAAATTATTTAAAACTAATTTTTAAGAACCCATTCGTTAAATTTTACAAAATTTATTGTTAAAATATAATATTTTCATGTTAATTTTATTGCCCCGTAGACGGCGCCACTAATATATCTGAAGTTTTAAATATGGCGCTATTTCGTTCCCTCCCGATTTTTTAAAATGGCCCATATCTCGAAAACTAAGAGAGATACAGCAAAATTTATGAAAATTTCGACTACCCCTAAACTAAATTTTTAATCAAAATTTTCCACTTCATAAAATGGCCCATATCTCGAAAACTAAGCGAGATAGAGCAAAACGTAAAAAATATTTGCTATATTTGATTATATGAAGAATTCTAAGCAACTTTGCTCTAGAAACAATAGGTCTAAAATGGATTTCGAGCTTGCGGAAATTTCAAAATATGTTCTGAGTAGTGCCTCACTGCAATGTTTGTGTAAAATTTGCGTTAACATGTAAGTATTGTGAACGAGGATAATAGTTTTGGACTTTTTATAAGAAAAAAAATCTCAAAAAAAATTTATATTTTTGATTAACTGCTAAGCAGATGACATAAATCAGCCTAAAAATGCACGCACGCTACAGTTTGGAAATACTAAGATATTTTATGAAATTTGGTATACCGACTTATATCATCCCAGGGACGAAATCGGTTATTTTAATGTAATTCGGTGCATCGACTTATATTGATTTTGGTTAAAATCACCGGCGTAGCTACACCATTTTTCTAGGGGGGGGGGGGGGGGGGGGGCTATAGCCCCGTCTTATAAAAATTGTTATACGGGTTAAATTAATTAAAGTTTTATAGGCCTTTTAAATTTTTGGTTCCTCTGTTTTGTTTGCGATCTTCTGTACGATCGCAAGAAGCTATTCGGACAAGTTACGCTTTCAGCTTTACCCAATAATCACTACAAAAATTGAAGTGAAATAAAAGTTAAGGCTTACATTTTGTTTGAATTACACTTTATTTTATGACTTACACCAGCAATACAAATATACTGATAGAAATAAATCTGTGCAACTAGCAGAAAAAGCTGCTAAAAATTTGTTAAAAATGGCCCTGCAGAAAAAACTGCCGACTGCAGCAGAATCTGTTAAGTAAATTTTAGTTAGATAAAAACAGAAAAAACGAGTAAAAAGGTTAAAGTCGGGCATGCCGACTATACAATACCCTACACCAGTCTGGGTAAAAGTAAACTAATGTTTGGATCCGAAATTCGAATGGGTTAAAATTAGGCTTGTGTCAAAATTTTCTATAATGTGAGTCAGCGCACCAAATTTCATTAAAATATCTTAATATTCGTCCCTGGGCTGATATAGGTCGGTGTACCAAGTTTCATCAAAATATCTTAATATTTGTACGCACAAGAATGCATGGACAGACAGACAGACGGAGGGACGGACTGACAGACGGACATCGTTAAATCGAAATAAAAAAAAAAAATCTGAGCCGATCGGTATACTATAAGGTGGGTCTAGGACCAATATTTTTTGGTGTTACAAACATCAGCACAAACTTATAATACCCTGACCACATAGTGGTGTAGGGTATAATAAAACTGTTAAATCTAAAATCTATATTTGGGTGATATTTTGGTTCGTTTTAAATGACAACTTACCCTTCTCATATCAGCAAAAAATTATCTGAATATTAGTAGAAAACACACAGAAAGGAACAAGTATTACCCACCTTATAGTATACCGATCGGCTCAGAATTTTCTATACCCTACACCACTATATGGTCAGGGTATTATAAGTTTGCGCTGATGTTTGTAACACCAAAAAATATTGGTGCTAGATCATAGGCGTACCTAGACCATTTTTCTGGGGTGGGCAAGCGACCCATTAATTTTCTGCTATTTATTTGCCCATTCTCACACTCTAAATCCTAAAAAACACTTTCGGCATTATGCTTACAATTTTTGCACACAAAAAAAAACTTAAAAATGATTCCTTGCCTTCTAATAAAATTTTCATAATTTTCAAAATTAAATAATCCTGGTAGCTTATCCTATCAAAATCGCCATGTTTTTATACAAAACTCTGAATAGTGCAACCATATTTTTAAAGAAAACCTCGTACAAGGAACGTATTCCAAGCTATATTCTCAGATTATTATGATAGAGAAAATAAATCTAACCCTATATTCTGACCTCTTAAATTACCGAGGTGGTCAAAATCAGTGAGATGTTCATACAATTTTTTTTTCTACAAAATATTGAAATTTCATTAAAATAACATAGTAGCGTTTAGTTTGAAGTAACTTCCTTGTTAGATATTAACTAATTATTCGCTTAGAAAACTATGAAAAACTCACCAAAAAAGATTCTGGCGTTATTTTTCTATTATTAAACAACTTTGCGATTCTAATAATTTTTCTTAAAGAAGAACTCTTATAGTCAATTTTATAATCAGAACTAAGAACGATTTGTTTCTTAAATATTTCTTAGATAAGAATTTTTCAAACAACATTTCTTATCTAAGAAATATTTTAAACAAAAATCGATCTTAGTTCTGACTATAGAACTGACCCTTAGATTTCAACAAATTATCTGCCTAGGAAACCAGTAGAGATTTTCCCAGACCAAAAACAGGATTAATTGATATCAAAAAACATCAGCACAAACTTATAATACCCTGACCACGTAGTGGTGTAGGGTATAACAAAGTAATATTGTGATACTTTTTGCCATCAAAATTATAGATAAAAGAATTGTAGGTAGATTTTTTTAAAATTCTGGGGTGGGCAAAAATCAGCCTAGGGTGGGCTTAGCCCACCCCAGACCGGCCTAAGTCCGCCAATGTGCTAGACCCACCTTATAGTATACCGATTGGCTCAGAATTTTTTTTTTATTTCGATTTAACGATGTCCGTCTGTCCGTCCGTCTGTCTGTCCATGCATTATTGTGCGCACTCTAGGCCGAAGCCTATTAATTTTGGTTGAAATCGTTCCATGTTTAGACCTAGTGCCCATATAAGGGTCCTACCAAAATTATATTTTTTATACGCTGCAGGTCGTAAATATTAAGATATTTTGATAAAATTTGGTACACAGACCTATGTTGGCCCAGTTACGCAGCCTGTTGATTTTGGTGAACATCGGTCCATGTTTAGACCTAGTACCCATATAAGGGTCCTACCAAAATTATATTTTTTATACGTTGCAGGTCGCCAATATTAAGATATATAGCTGAAATTTGGTACACAGACCTCTGTTGGCCCAGTAACGCAGCCCATTGATTTTGGTGAACATCGGTCCATGTTTAGACCTAATGCCCATATAAGGGTCCTACCAAAATTATATTGTTTATACGCTGCAGGTCGCAAATATTAAGATATATTGATGAAATTTGGTACACAGACCTATGTTGGCCCAGTAACGCAACCTATTGATTTTGGTGAACATCGGTCCATATTTAGACCTAGTGCGCATATAAGGGTCCTACCAAAATTATATTGTTTATACGCTGCAGGTCGCAAATATTAAGATATTTTGATGAAATTTAGTACACCGACCTATGTCAGCCCAAGTACGAAGCGTATTGATTTTTGTTAATACCGGTCCATGTTTAGACCTAGTGCCCATATAAGGGTCCCCCCAAATTATATTGCTTATACGCTGCTGGTCGCAAATATTAAGATATTTTGATGAAATTTGGTACACCGACCTATATCAGCCCAAGGACGAAGCCTACTGATTTTGGTTAACAGCGGTCCATGTTTAGACCTAGTGCCCATATAAGGGTTCCCCAAAAATTGGCTTGGTTACAAACTGCAAGTCGCAAATATTAAGATATTTTAATGAAATTTGGTGCGCTGACTCACATTATAGAAAATTTTGACACAACCCCATTTTAACCCATTCGAATTTCGGATCCAAACATTAGTTGGCTTTTACCCAGACTGGTGTAGGGTATTGTATAGTCGGCATGCCCGACTTTAACCTTTTTACTCGTTTTATTATATATAAGTTAAATTTAGTTAAATGCATTTAATATTCTATTTTGCTGATATTAGCGGAAATTTTTGCTGAAAAATTGTTGAATATTAATTTCAGATTGGGAGATTTTCAATTAATTTTACAAAATAAAGTATATTAAGGGAAAAATTCTCAAAAAAAACATTTTAAATTAGTTTTTAGTTAAGTTGTTATTAGAAAAAGGGACTTTATGCAAATAAATATTTGCAATAAAATGAATTGTTAATATATGTATATTAACGCTAGAAGTGCATATTTTTGCATTTTTTGCTATAAGTGCATATTTTAGTTTTATTGCATATTATGCCAATAAATGCATATTTATGCATATTTTTCTAAAAGTAGATGTTACAAATAGTACTTTTGATTCTATCAAAATCTTAGTTTTTTTTGGAAAATTTATATTTAAAATAATTTTGTTCCTTAAATTTATAAACATTTTTTGGATCTTTTAATTCACGGAGACGAAAGTGTTCGATAAATATAGTTGCTAACTTTTTGACGATGATATTTAAACTACTTTTAAGATAATAATACTATAGCCTGCTTAACAAAAATAATATGTAGAACGCTGAAATAAATAATAAATTCATGTTTAAAAACTTTGTAAAAAGAACTCGCCTCAAAAATGTCTAAGAGACGCTGAGGCAACACCTATCTTTGTAAAAAAAATTTATGAATAATAAAAAATAAATTATAAAAAAAAAAAAAAAAAAAACTTTCCGATTTTTAATATATACTTTTTTATGTATGTATATTAGAGTGGTCCAAAAAAACATGAAAGTTGGAATTCGCGACCTCCACAATGTTGCCCCCAATCCTTAATGTCTAAAAACTCTCTGTGCCAAGTTTCAGCTAAATCCGCTGTTATTTAGAGGTAGCACAAAAAGTTGTCTTTTAAGAATTAGTAATTTATCTCTAGAGTAATTTATACAAAAAGTAAGGTTGACTTTAAATTTAATTATTTCTTAACCTGTACGCTATTATTTAACAATTTTTTTTAAATCTGGTCTTAATTAATGTGAATATAAGGAATTTGAAATCAAAACTTAAAAAAATTAAGTAACTTTTAAGTAATTCGCGGTTTTTTTTAAATTTATACAAAAAAATACATATTTTAGTAAAATTTTCGAAATTTTCCGAAAATATGTAATTAAAAATTAAACTTGTTTTTGCCTTGTATGCGCAAATTTCTCAAATCTGATCTTTATTTTAACGGAGATTATGAATCAGCAATCGAAACTTAAAAAAAATTTGTGGTTTATGAATTATTCGCGGTTTTTGAAAATTCAAAAAAACTCAAGTTTTTTGATATATTTTCCTAATTACCTGTAAACGGTGTTATCGAAAAATGCAATTTGTTATACTTTTGCAATTTACTTACCAAGGACCTTCATTATATATAACACTGATTTTAATTTTAAAAAGGATAACAGATATCCTTGCAAGTTAACTTAAAATTTGACATTTTTTAATATTTCGCTATTATTTAGATTGCTATAATTTTATTGCTACCAAAAACCATATCTCTCATAATAGGACATTCCACAGATATATATTAATGCAAAAACGAAATTTTCATATTGGTAAATATAAGAAAACATCCTGATCGAAGTTGATCCTTTTTTGTATGAAATTTTAAAATTTCGCGAAATCCGCGACTCCAATTTCAATTTTGATTTCATATTCGTAATGTACACCTAAAAATATATTAGATTTGATATGTCGCGATCATAATAATTATATTTAATTTTTCTCATTTTTTCCATTATTTTTAATTAATTAAAAATAATAGAACAAGTACAACCTCGAAACTTCAATTGCGATGTGCTACCTCTAAACAAAACGTTTTTGGTGATTTTTTTGATCAGACTACATTTTTTTTCAAAGTGGCATATTTGTAGGGTTGTGGAGCGTGAAAATTCCAACTTTTTTTTTTTTGGACCACTCTAATGTATATAAAACACGATTTTTACAACATTTCTTGCCCTTGTCATTACTGACGATCTACTTTCATAAGAAAGTTGAGTCAGAAATGGATAAGAATTTTTATTTCAAGTAAAAATTAAATGTTAAAAAAAATCTGGGGGGGGGGCTAAATTATAACCGGCCTATCTACGCCTATGGTTAAAATCGTTCAGTGTTTAGACCTAGTGTCCATATAAAGTATTCTCCCAAAATTTACTTTTCCGCACGCTACAGGTCTCAAATATGAATAAATTTTAATGAATTTAGGTACGCTGATTCACATGGGCCTACGGACAAAACTTATTGATTTGTTTTAGAATTGGTAAATTTTTAGATCTAGTGCTTTTAAAAAGGTCCCCCAAAAATTTGAATATCCGCAATCTATAGTTCGCAAATATTAAGATATTTTAATGAAATTTGGTACACCGACTTATATTGTCCCAAAGAAGAAGGCTATGTATTACGGTTAAAATCGGTCCATGGATACACCTAGTGCCCATATAAAGGTCACCCAAAAATTAATTTTTCGCATGCTACAGTTAGCAAATAGGAAGATATTTTAATGAAATTTGGTACGTTGACACTAGGGTTTGGGGTTCGGGAAATCCCGGGAAAAGTTTGCCGGAAATTCCCGGGAAAATAATATATTTTTCCCGGGAAAACGGGAAATTCTAAAAATATAAAATTTTTTAAATTGTTTTTGTTTGGAATAGGATTTTTTAATTTTAGTCATAAAAAACATTTTAAGTACCAAAACAAAAATGTCATTGTTAAAATCTTTTAAAAGGGAATCAATTTATTTGACACACAAAAAAATCTTTGCCAAGTAATTAGGAGCATTTCAACTAATAAAGATTTTTCGAATAACTTATTTAAAATTTTAGTAGTAAAACCTAAAAAATTGGTAAAATGTTTAAAAGAAATATGAAAAAAGTTTTGTTTCTTACAAATAATCGCCCTTACTATCTAAATTTTTCAAATGTATATTTTAGTTAAAGTCGACTTTACCAATTTCTTTTATATTAAAGAATAAAATGTCAGGAGTATGGGCATACTGCACAAAAAAGGACAATGCAGCGCAGTGGAATATTTGCCCTAAAAGGCTTATAGTTAACGGAGGTATCTAAATTTGGTTACCCGAAATCTAAATTTGGTTCACAAAAAAAAATTGATGGTCATGCAACTTCTCTTGAAAAAAACAACAAGAATAACGTTCCAGCTAAAATTAGCAAAGTACCCCGACGGAATGTCAATCCGCACCATAACTAGATCTTCGTTCATTTGAGAAAGTTTTTATAATAAAAACCTGGCATTGCCAAAAACTGAAACCGATGTAAAGAACATTATATTAAATTAATACAATCATAGAAAAGATATGGACATGGAAATAATTCATTTTATAACCTGGGGTTGGTTTATATATTAGGAAGGTGTAATGCTGATGAAAAAAGAAGAATTGTAGAAATAAGACAAGAAGAGTTTTATTTGTCTTTGGAAAATAACATTGTGGCCACCATATCTAGTGGGCCAAATGTGATGAAATGGTTTGTTTCCGACAGTCCAGTAGTGGGTGCTTTCTGCTGAAATCATGCAATTCATTTGGCAGTGCTTGGAGTGGTTTATGTGATATAAAATGTTCAACATTCTCATATTTTTACTTTGAATTCTCACTACACATACTGCATTTGTACTGAAATAGTGTTTTTTTAACAAAAATTACTTATATAGGTGGTTTTCATTAACAATTTTGTTCAAAAATATTTACCGGGAATTCCCGGGAATCAAATTTTTTTATTCCCGTTTCCCGGGAAATAAAAAAGTCCGGGGAATCCCAAACCCTAGTTGACACACATGGGCCCAAGGACAAAGCCTGTTGATTTTAGATATTATCGGTCTATATTTGAACCTATCTCCCATATGGACTATATTTCCGATTTTCTCTTAAATACATCTAATATTAGATGAAATCAAAATTCTTACCATTTTTCTAACCTTTTTTCGTTTTATAGACAAATTTTGACACAAGTCCATTTCAAGCCATTCGAATTTCAGATCAAAACATTAGTTGGCTTTCAACCAAACTGTTGTAGGGTATCATATATTCGGGCATAATGACTATACGATACCCTACACTAGTCTGGTTTAAAGCCAATTGGCTTCGTCCTTGGGCCGCTATAAGTCTGTGTACCATATGCTATCAAAGTATCTTAATATTTGCGACCTTTGGCTTGCGAATATGCTCATTTTTAGGGGACCTTTATACGGGCCCTAGGTCTAAACATGGACCGATTCCATGTAAAATCAGTAGGTTTTATTCATGAGCCCATTTGAATTCGTGTACCAAATTTCATTAAAATATCTTTGTATTTGCGACCTGTAGTGTATAAACAATTCAATTTTGGGGCACCCTTTATATAGGCACTAGGTCTAACCATGAACCGATTTTAACCAAAATCAAATGGATTTGTCCCTGGGGTAAAATAAGTCAGTGTACCAAATTTTGTAAAAATATCTTAATATTTGCGATTTGAACCGTGCCCACAAACACACAGACGGATAGACAGACGTACATCGTTACATCGAAACAAAATGTTATTGTGAATCGATCGGTATACTTAAAGATGGGTCTAGTTTCAATATTTTTTGGAATTACAATCATAAGCACAAAACTTACTATGGTGCAGGGTATAATAAATAAAACTCATTATTTAAACTCATAAAGCACTACTTAAAACATATTTTGGAATTTCCGCAAGCTCGAAATCCATTTTAGACCTATGGTTTCTAGGGCAAAGTTGCTTAGAATTCTTCGTAGAGTTATTCCTCCCCCCCCTACGATTTCTTGTCACAAAAATTGACCCGCCCTAATGTATATAACTGGTAATGGTAACTAGGTACTTTTATTATTACATTTGTATGGCGATGTCGCGCAAAATAATAAGTTATGCTTATCACAACAGCATACCAAAAGTCAAATAATATGTCATTACCTATATGCTTACCAATATTGACACAAATAATGAGTCTAAAAATAGATTTTCTAACACTCTCAGATTCTGAGGACTTCTTCCTATAAAAAACCCTAGGATTCTAAAAACTTTTCCTATAGAAAAAACTTTAGATTCGGACGACTATTATCTATAGAAAAACCCTAGGATTCTGAGGACTTCTTACTACATCAAACCCTACAGATCCCGAGGACTTCTCAGATTCTCAGGACTTTTTCCAATAGGAAACCTCCAGATTCCGAGAACATTTTCATATAAAAAAATCCTCCGATTTTAAGGACTTTTTCTTATAGATTTGTAAATATAATATTTTATAGTTAAATAAATGTATCTGTAATGTATACATATCAATTTTTGAAAAATAAATTACTATAAAATTTAAAAAAATAAACAATTTATATTACGATTTTCGCAAAACATAGCAAACTCTATGTTACTTTTGAAAATAGGTGATATAATCATATAGTTTTAGGAAATATTACCTATAGATTATTCTTAGATTCTTATTTTCTATTAACTAAAATTTAAATAAAATATAACTAAAGTTTTGTATATTTAACAGTTTTTTTTTGCTGTTCCTATCTTACTAATATTTAACAAAAATTATCTGATAATTTCATAAATTTTTTGTTAAAGGTTATTTGTAACAATGAGTGTTATCTTTGTTCCGTTTAAGATCAAATATTGCAAATTCCAAAACTATCACAGTGAAAAATGGTTATTTGTAACTAATTTTTAGTTGTTTTAAATTAAATTTTTACCCCTAAATTCATAAACGCTTTCTAAAATTATAGGAGGTTTATTGAACAAATTTTGTATGAAAATTTTGTATGCTATAACTTTACAAAGGGTCATATTAAACAAAATTTTTTTTGGGAACAATTTTTTTCTTTAATTCAAATTTTTCAAATATTATTAAACGGAGATGGTCACACGCTCACGAAGAGAAAAATTCCAATCACGCAAAATTCCCCACGAAAATTTTTCGCTCATACTAAAACTTATTCACGATTGATTAACCTAAATTACGCAAAATAGCGAAAAAAATTTCTCTCACATACTGATGTATAATGTTAAGTATTAAATTTAGCTTTTATAAGTGATGTGCTTATACGAAATAGTCAGATTTTGCAGGAAAAAAATTTTGTAGCTCCCAGGGGCTTTGCCGGTCCAAAAATGGGATATTGAATAAGAGTAAAATGTTAAATGTTAAAAACAAATATTTGCAATATTTGGAACTTTAAAAAAATATATTTAAAAAAATCAAAATTCGGATTTTATACCTATGGCATCACCAAAAAAAATAAGTTATAACGACATCGTTATCACTAGATGGCACTTTGTTAAAAAAATTGACAATTTTCTTTTTTTATTTAAATTTAAATAATAACAAACAATAAAGAGAAAAAAAACAGATATATCAAATTTTATTATTTTAATATATTCCGCGCTTGTTTTTTCCCTATTTTGTGCAGTTTTCAGCAGTTTTTGACTTTTTGAATATATGTAGGATCAACTGATACTAAATAGTTGCTCAAGTAATACCAAATTTCAGCGCTCTCTATCGGTGAGTAGTGTAAGTTTTGATTTCATATCTCTATAATTAATAGTCTCTGAGCTAATGTACCATACAATCCAACAAAATTCATAACATTTAAATCTGTTTAATAGCAAAGAAAATATGATCACTTAAACTTAATTTATTTATAAAAAATCTGTAAAATCACCCTGTTTGCAGTGAAATAATTACAGATGCAAAGATTTTAATTTTTGCGTAGTGAAGTTCTTATGTATCCTCTTTCATATTCTAGTGCAGGAAGTCATTATGAGATATGTGTTTATGTAACTACCCAGTAGCAAAAAATCTGACTATAAGCATACACTGTATAGGCTGTGATTGAAAAAATTTCAATAAGGAACACTCAGCGCTACCCCGACCGTGGTGTATCTTGTTAAGGGGTGATACTACTAGTCATAGCCTGTGCAAAGGGCTGCCGGTTCGATACTTGGTCATGGCACACATAAAAAGTTTTTCATAGACACAAATTAACAATTCAAATTACATTGATCAATTGACACATAAACTAGCCATACGAGAGTCTTTGGAAGTGACAAAACAGCGGCAATCTGGTAATTCCTTTGTGTCTGTTAAATTTTTTAATAAAAATTTTTGTTCTTCTTCTTCTTCTTCCTATAAATCAGCTTCAGATATAATTCTTTTATAACAATTATTTTAAATTTTTGCATTAAAGAACACAACAATTTTTTATTCGGACTTTCTAAATTTTCATATATTTAATTAGAATATTGTTCTCCCTCAAGTACAAATTCTAATATGATATTATCATATTAGATTTTATTTGCTGTTTCAGAAAAGGTTGATCATTTTCATGATAGACAATACAACAGTTGTTTCGTGGGCATAACCCCAAATCTTCAGTTGTCCACAATAAGAAAATGATAGCTTTAATACACAAACCGAGACATTACATAAGGTACAAAAATTCAACGGACGAGTTCGTTGTTTTTACAAATGTTATTGGCAACTATCTCATCCCGTTGAATTTTTGTAGCTTATGTAATGTACAGTTCGTTGTTTTTACAAATGTTATTGGCAACCATCTCCTCCCGTTGAATTTTTGTACCTTATGTAATGTCTCAGTTTCTGTATTAAAGCTATAATTTTCTTATTGTGGACAACTGAAGAGTTGGGGTGATGCCCACGAAACAACTTTTTGAAACAACAAATAAAATCTAATATATAATTATTTTTATTTGAAGAACTTTTCCAGAAACTGGTTCTTTGAGATAAGTCTATCACAAGTGCTTTTGCGTTAATTCTGTCACAGGTTATTTTGAGTCAGTTCTTTGGCAAGTTCTTTTGGGTTAGCCCTGCGACAGGTTAGATTTTTATTAGTCCTCTAACTGGTTCATTTAAGACAGTTCTGTGATAAGTTCTTTTACTTAAGTCCTGTGACTAATTCTTACGCCATGTGACATATTACAAAGTGCAATTGACCCCTACTAGGACAAGTCCATGTATAGTTACCGGTCATTTTCATATAACAGAACCGGTTCCAGGACCGGTCCCTATCTAAAATAAATGGTAACGTGACTTTTCCGGGGACCGGTTCCTTTTTCCACAGGATAGTTAGTTCTTTTATTGCATTCCTTATTACTTTTTTATGGCTATGACGCGCAAAATAATGAGTTACGCTTACACACCAGCATAGGAAATGTCTAAAAAAAGTCGTTACCTATACGCTTACTAGTATTCACAAAAGCAAGTCTAAAAACAGTTTTACAAAAAAATAAGTCTTATAAAAAAATATTTTTATACTCTAAAATTCTTTTAATAAAATTTGCTCGTTCCGGGGATCGAACCTGGGATCCCATATTTCTAGTCGATAGCTCTACCATCTGACATGTTATATTTGATAGATAAAAACATAATTGACCTGCTGCGGACAAGTATGGTTATGCGTCAAGATACAAAAAATCAAAAAATTTGTGGTTACATATATCCTTACCACTGTAGAACTACTAGTGAGTCTAGAAATAGATTTCAAAAAAATTTACAGAAAAATATAGAAAATTACTTTATATTATTATTATTATTACTATATATTATTATTATTACTATATATATATACATAAATAAATCATTATTGGTAACGCATTATTTTTTGTTTAAAATATTGGAAAAAGTATGTGGTTGTTATTAACTCATTAGTGTATGTTTTAAACCAATGTAGGAAGTAAGTCGGTGTCATTACTGGTAGTCCAAAGCACAATCATATGTTATTTCCATTTCTAAACTGGGAGCTGCATACATAGTTTGTAAAACTGAGTTACGGAAAAAATTTAAGTTTGGCAGACTTCTCTAAATATGTGCCATAAATAATGAGTCACTACAAGGAATTTAGTGGAAACTCGAAAGACCATCCTAGACTCCCTCGCTGCAGGAGCTGATTCTCCTCTGCCGCTGACAGCAGCAATCTGAAAATGTACGGAACCGTCTTCCGAAACCCATTACGATGCCATACAGTAGCACTAGCAGTGTTACCCAAAATCGGACAATAAATAGCACAATATCTGTAAAATAACTGTTATAATAATTAATGCACAGAAATTGGCATGTAGTAACAGTATAGGTTTCTGGAGTGTATTATTCGAAAATTCAACAGCGGCAAGATTTACAGAAAAGCTATGAAAATATCATGTTGACATTAGTCCTTAAATTTATATATATTTCTAAAGATTGTCTTTAAGATACACCCATCAATAATAAACATTTTTAATTCAACAAAAAAAAAAAAATATCATTGATGGTGACATTAAATGTTGTCGTCACTTTTGATTTTTATTAACATAATATAAAAAAGTTTATATGTTCTTTTTTATTGAACGAAAGATTTTCTCTTTTTTTATTTTTTATCTCTTTGACTTTATTTAGTAGAAAATGATGAATATATGTGTTTGTGTGAGCTTATATTTATTAGGGGATAATAAGGATAAATATTGGCAGTGATTGAAAATTGTTTATAAAAAAAAATCACAAAATAAAAAGGAACTAAAGTTTAAACATCTTTTCTTTCATAATCTGCTTATGTAGTTTAATAAATTACTTTATTTTTTATATTCTTTTCCATATAAGTCAAGTTAAATATTAGATGAGAACTTTTTTTAAACTGCTATACAATTTAATTTTCTCAATTTATTTATTTTTAATTAACTTTTCATCCAAGCATATTTATAGTTAATATAGAAGCAAAGAATAAAAATGTTTCAATGTCAGTGAAGAGAACAAATATTGCAGAAATTCTTAACAGTCAGGCGTCAGGCCTTGGCAAATAAACAAACAAATATTAAAAGGAAAGTAATAATATCATAATCATCTGTAGTCATTGACTCTCAATGACTGAGTGACTGACAGGCAGTTTGTAGGAAAGTGATTTTCACTTTTCTTGATACTAACGTAGCTGTCATTTCACTACTTTATCTTGAGATAATTTCTATAATCAAAGTTTTATTAAGAATTTTTGTAACAACTACAACAACAGCAACAAAAGTGGTGAACTTATTCGTTCTTAGTAACAACAACATATTTATCAACTGAATAATTCCTGATGATAACTATAGAAATATACAAAAAAAAAGTCATAGAAATTATAACTTATCACCCACTCTATTTTTAACTTTAATTTCAAATAAAATTCTCCCACTTTATGCTGCCACGCATAAAATTAAACAAACATCATTAGTGTAAGAAGCGCATTCTGTGTGGCGCACAAATTCAAATTAACTGTTCATGCTGTTACATCTGTAACCATTCTTAAAACCTTCGTGCTGTTGTTGTTGTTATTGCTACAGTTTGATGCTTGTCTAGTTGTCAACTTATTGCCATCTTCATGTTATACATAATGACAGTGATGACAGTATTAAGAGTCAACTGTAAATACACCTTATATTACAAACTAAATACTGGTATAAATCAGAGCTTTAAAATAGTTAGTTTTTTTTTATTTCTCATTGGTCATTACACCTGCAAAAAATAGACAATATGCAGTTAGTATCTTGTTATCTTAAATAAATACTTAAGCTCTTAGATATTTAATATTAGTGAATTTCAAGTAATTAAAAAAAATAACTTTTCACGTCAAGAGAAGCGAGCAGGTAAATCCTTAGGAGTATACTCTGATGTGACCGTAGACTTATTTGTGAGTGCTGCTTTTAAATTTTTTGTGTATGCTGTTTTCACTTTTGAAAATTTTAATAGCATACAGAAAATTATCCAAAAAATTTCAAAAATTTTCATTCAGAATTTTGATATTTTGTAGATTATTAAGTTGTATTTTTCGGGTTCTATTCTATTCTATTTAATTTTTTTTTTTTTTTAATTTTATTTTTGGTCATTCAAATTTTTAAATTTTCTTAAGTTAAACTCTCAAATTAGCATGCAAACCAATCATTAACCAGCATGCACACCAATCAATAACATTGTACACTGATAGAAATTGGTTCATAGAATTAATGAATTTGTTCATTAATACAATGAATTTTTTTCATTGGAAAGTCCCCAAAGAACGCTTTCGTCGATTCAATGAAACATGTTTGATTAAATCAGTTTTAAAGAAAGGCATCATTAAACTAATGAAAATTTCATAGAATATATGAAATTTTTTCGTTAATTTTAAGATAAACGTTGTAAAAGTTTCACTTATTTAAAGAAATAAATTCATTACTTGTGTGAAATATTTTCATTAATATTTTTCATTTTAGCACAGACTTAATGAAATTATTTCAGTAATGGTGGATTGACAGTGCTGCAGTACTTTACTCTGCAGAGTATATTATGTTCCTATCTTTTTCGCGCTTACATATTTTTTGCATCATCTTATTTAAAATTTTGCACACTCTACAGAGTGGAGCACTGCAGCTTTGTGAATCTGGCTTAAGGCATGATATTATTATTAGTATAATAATTTGTTCATATTTTTATTGAAGCCTTTCATAGATTTTATAAAAATAATTCATTAACCCTTTGAGGACCATACATTTTCTGCAGAAGCGATTTTGAAGTTTTTACGATTTTAATGATCTCTGAGCTAATAATAGTTATGCCAAGAAAAATTGGCTCCGCTGTACCCCTCCGTACCGCTCATTTCGCTTGCCAAAAATATTTGCCATTTGACGACCCCACCGTTCCGGACGAAGAGATTTTTATTATTATTTTATTTTCGTGATCTGCAACTAAATTATAGATATTTCACAAAAAATTGGCCTCATAGACCCCTTGCTTGCCCTTCATTGCGCTTGTCACTCGCAAGGGGAAAGTGAAACTAGGTAGGGATTAACCGCCTACCACACTTTTGTTGCCTCAACCCTCCTTTACAAATCACCTTTGAACATATTTACTCTGTCTTTTGTCTGGGCAATTATAAGTGCGAAAACCCCTTTGGCAAGCATACTTGCCTGATGTCTTCAAAGGGTTAAAACAATTTGTAAACAATTTTTTTAAAATGAGCATTTATTTTATTAGTGCATTCATTTTATGTTCTTTTTATTTAAATCATGAATTATCTAATGTTAAGTTCGGGCATGCCGACGACACCAGTCTGGTTGAATGTCAAATAAAAATGTTTGAATCCCAAATTATAATGGATTGAAATAGACTTGTGCCGAAATTCGTATATAACATAATCAAAAGTTACAAAAACGCTAGCAGGTTTAAGGTTAAGAATAAGAATAAACATTTTTTCAAAAGTTATAAACACATTATTAATTTGAAAATCAGACTAGATCTAGTTTCTGCCTCTTTTTATGGACAAGCTTCATCAGTGATTTTTCATTAAATTGTATTATTGTTTATATTTTATTGTCAGATTGTCTCTATATGATAATTTTTTCAACAACCTGTCGGCTGTAGGAATCATATCCATACACTTCTACATTACAAACGTAACTATACTAGAGATCGACAGCTTAACCATCTCACCCACGTAAGGCCTTGCTTAGAGTGTGTCTAATTCATAGTTTTCTTTCCTATTCAGCTTTCTGTTATTGTTTTTACTCTCAGAACTGATCAAACAGACACACAAACATTCTACTTTAGATTTTTTGTTTATTTTCTTGTATCCTCCTTGTCACCTTTTTCGTAAATGTTTCCACACTGACGTATTGTTTTTACGTTCAAGCGCAGGCAATTTGTGTATATCGGAGACGGACTGCCAACAGGACATTTTAATTTTTTTAGTAAAGTGTTTTTTCAAATGCGTCATATAGACCAACTGCAATTAATATTGTAACTAATATGCATTTTTATTAATTTTAATTTAGTAGGTTTGAGGTTTCCATTTTGGCATCGCATAAACCTATTATGTGCAATTCGACCGTATAACAAAATTATGATGAATTAATTTAAAAAAAAATGAAAATCTTATAGTAGTACATGGTTTTTTTTATTTTTACCCAAAAGTAAGAATTTAGCATTTGTTTGACATATGTTTTGCCCATACTTGGGATTTTTTCATTGGCATTGAAATTTCATTATCATTAGTTGACTAATGCTAATGGGAAAAAAATTTCATTACCATTTAATGGTACTGCAATTTTCTGGCATTAGAATTTGTAATACTAATGCTAATGAAATCGCACTAATGCCTTAAAAACTATGAACAATTGAGTAAAAAAAGCATTTGTTTACAAAAAAAAGGGGGATGGATAGATTGCTTTTTTTACAACTAGCCACCAAACTTTGTTCTAAGAAAGAAAATAAGAAATATATAGTCCCTAGCTTCTAAATTTTAAAAAACCGCACTTAAAAAATTGCAAAATAATCGCGGAACGCGAAAAAAGTCTTTATGGTACAAAAATTTAATTAAAAATCTTAATCAGCGATTTTCATTCTGCAAACAAACATACTGATGTAAGAATTTTCCTTTTGGAAGTTTTTTTTCCGCGACTTTTTTCGCGATTTCTTTTTTCAATTAATCACCGAACTTTGTTCTATAAATTGGGTATTATAGTCCCTAGATTATAAATTTTAAAAAACCACACTAAAAAATTGCAAAATAATCGCGGAACGCGAAAAAAGGCTTTATGGTACAAAATTTTAATTAAAAAACTTAATCAGCGATTTTTATTCTGCAAACAAACATACTGATGTAAGAATTTTCCTTTTTGGAAATTTTTTTTCCGCGACTTTTTTCGCGATTTCTTTTTTCAATTAATCACAGAACTTTGTTCTATTAATTGGGTATTATAGTCCCTAGATTATAAATTTTAAAAAACCACACTTAAAAAATTGCAAAATAATTGCGGAACGCGAAAAAGATTTTATGGAACAACAATTGAATTAAAACACTTAATCAGCGATTTTAATTCTGCAAACAAACATACTGATATAATAATTTTCCTTTTTGTATATTTTTTGCCGCGACTTTTTTTCGCGATTTCTTTTTTTAATTAATCACCGAAATTTGTTTTATGAATTGGGTATTATAGTCCCTAGATTATAAATTTTAAAAAACCACACTTAAAAAATTGCAAAATAATCGCGGAACGCGAAAAAAGACTTTATAGTACAAAAATTGAATTAAAAAACTTAATCAGCGATTTTCATTCTGCGAACAAATTTACTGATGTAAGAATTATACTTTTTGCAAAATTTCTTTTGCGCGGCATTTTTTCGCGGTATTTTTTGCAACTAGCCACCGAACTTTATTCTATGAATTGGGCTTATAGACCCTAGGTTATGATTCTAAATAACCACAAGTAATAAATTGCAAAATAATCGCGGAACGCGAACAAAGGCTTTATGGCACAAAAATATATAAAAAACTTAATCAGCGATTAACAATCTGCAAACAAAAATGCAACTTTTGTACCATAAAGTCTGTTTTCGTGTTCCGCGATTATTTTGCAATTTTTTAAGTGTGTTTATTTTTTAATTTATAATCTAGGGACTATAGTACCCAATTCATAGAAAAAAGTTCTGTGATTAATTGAAAAAACAAATCGCGAAAAATGTCGCGGAAAAAAAATTTACAAAAAGAAAATTCTTACATCAGTATGTTTGTTTGCAGAATAAAAATCGCTGATTTAGTTTTTTAATTCAACTTTTGTACCATAAAGTCTTTTTTCGCGGTGCGCGGTTATTTTGCAATTTTTTAAGTGCGGTTTTTTTAAATTTATAATCTAGGGACTATAACACCCATTTCATAGAACAAAGTTCGGTGGCTAGTTGAAAAAAAAATCGCAAAAAAATGTCGCGGAAAAAAAATTTCCAAAAAGGAAAATTCTTACATCAGTATATTTGTTTGCAGGATAAAAATCGCTGATTTAGTTTTTTAATTCAACTTTTGTACTATAAAGTCTTTTTTCGCGTTTCGCGATTATTTTGCAATTTTTTAAGTGCGGTTTTTTTAAATTTATAATCTAGGGACTATAACACCCATTTCATAGAACAAAGTTCGGTGGCTAGTTGAAAAAAAAATCGCAAAAAAATGTCGCGGAAAAAAAATTTGCAAAAAGGAAAATTCTTACATCAGTATAAATATTTATTTGCAGAATGAAAAGTTTTTGTACCATAAAGACTTTTTTCGCGTTCAGCCATTATTTTGCAATTTTTTAAGTGTGGTTTTTTTAAAATTAGAATAATAATATATAATACCCTATAATACCCATAACTCATACCAAAGACTGGTGGTTAGTTTGAAAAAAAAGTTTGCGAAAATAATTTTGCAAAAATAAAAATTATTGCATCAATATATTCCTTTGCACAATGTAAATCGCTGATTAAGTATTTTAATTAATTTTTTATACCACAAAACCCTTTTCGCATTCCGCATTTGCAAGCTCAGAAATGAATTTGAAATCTATAGAATGACGTTTACAAATGCCAATTCTTTCTTATAATTGAGGCATTAGTAATCGTAATGAATTTACTATAGAATTGGCATTAGTAATGAAATCGATGTATTTCAAAGCATTAGCATTAGTCCAAGTAATAATAATGCCAAAAATTTCATTAGCATTAGTTTCAATTTAATGGTAATGAAATCACCAATTAATTTGTCCAAATAATTAACTAGTCTCATGTATGGTTTTGCCTTTCTTTGTACGTTAGCTTTTTAAAATTTTCCTACATTTGTCCCAAAATAAAAAGTCTGTCCATTTTTTCCTACACGTGAAATTTTGGGAAAAAAAAATCCCTACAAAAAAGAAGTTTTCAATACAAATGGCATCACTGATGGCGCTATATGCCATACGCCGACCGCAAACAACGACTTATTGAAATCAAAATTTGGCGATTAGTTGATTTCGACAAATGGATCTGTCAAGTGGCCTCCAAGTCGTGCGATTTGACATCTCTCGATTATTTACTGTGGGGACACGTGAAGTCACTGGAGACCAACATTGTTCGTGTTATTCGTGACATACGGCCAGCAGTTCTCGAAAAAGTGGCCCAAAATTGGGCGTCCAGAATGAGCTTCGTCAAGGCAGTCGCGGTGGCCATATACCTAAAATCATTTTCAAATGCTAATTCCATGTATTGGTCTTTGGAATAACAAAATTTTTTGGATTCAAATTTAAATAAATGAAAAGAGTTCTATATCGCCAACGGATGTACTAACCATATTTTACGGTTTTCTGTGGGAGGATGTGAGTTAAAGATAAAGAACGAGTCCGAGGGCACTTCTCTGCGGTACATATTTCATTAGAAGTATATTTTAATACCGGTCTTTATATGAGATATAATTGTCTGCTCTCTAGGTAGTTTCGCAAAATTATAAAAATGTTTAATGGTAGTAGATTCTCAAGTTTATGCAAAAGCCCTGTGCCATACAATGTCGAATGCTTTGGCTATGTCGATATAAGTACTCACATATTAGTTCTTTTTATCGATGACGGTTGACAAATTGTGTGCTACTCTATATATTTGTTAAATGGCATAGCGCATAGAAAATAGACTACATTAGACCGTACCACCTTACAGGCAAAAACATGAAGTATTTTTGCATGGCAATTTCAACAACAAAAAAATTTTTTTTGCCGAACGTAGGGGTCGCCATTTTACATGTTTCGTTATATCTTTGGCATTTACAGTCGGATCTTAAAGTATGATACATCGATATTTTTTTCTCGAGGAGACCAGTGTTCTACTCTAAGGGCCATTGACTTCAAGTATCCCGTTCTAGTAGTTACCCACCAGATCTCAGTTGCTACAACCCTAATGTACCACCCTGACGTCAGAAAATTAAAGCTCGCAAAAAATCAATAAACTTTAGCTAAGGAAGTTTTTCGATAAACCCAGTAGAATTTTTTTTTTTTTTTGTTGCCGAAGGTAGGGGTCGCCTTTTTAATTTTTTTTCATTGGATTTTACTTTTATAGCAAAAAAATTGATATATCACACTTTAAAATCTGACTTTAAATGCCGAAGCTATAGCGAAAAATTAAAAATGGCAACCCTACGTTCGGCAAAAGAAATAAATTTTTTTGGAATTGCCTTGAAAAAATACTTCATATTGGAGGGTGTACGGCGAACTTTTGGTACGGTCTACTCTACATACTAGTTACGTAGTAAATTTTAGATTACACCCAGCAAAAACTTCTATTACCAGGTAAAGGAAATGGAATAAGACACCAAAAATTATAAGTACTTACACTTTGGTCAAATAACACATTATTTTAACATAGGGTGTCATTGGAGATAAGTGATTGCCTAAACCTTACCGGTAAGTCATTATGAATAAAGTACTAAAATAAGTTGTTACTTGTAATATGTAATGTAATAACTACTCTAGTTAGCAATAGCGGCTAAAATAAGTATATACTTGTTGGGAGTAAAATAAGTCGTTACACATTAGGACGTAATTCGTTGGTTGCATATAGGAAATAAAATAAGACGTTACCAGAGTTCATTACCAATAAGAACAATATAACTAGGATGACCATTTGTATTGATTTGATCACGTGTACTGATTTTTGGTCGCCTGTACTGACGAAAAAATCGTATACTGATTTGTAACATTTTTTTTTTTTTTGTAATTTGCACTGTTTTGTACTGATTTTTAATATTTACGGTGGGCCTCATACTGTAGGTTTAACTTTAACTTAACTAAAAACAAAAGAAAATGTCAAAAAAAATGTACACAAAACAACAAAAAAATATTTGGGTTAACTATTAACTAAAGTTTAAACCAGAAGTATGAGACCCACCGTTAAAGTATAATATCCATGCAAACATTACAATACGAAAATGATTTGCAATCGTATCGCCTGGAAGAAAAACTTTATTGCAGCAATAATCATATTCTTATTACGGAAGATCCACCTTTCGGGAGTAAATGTCCTCTCTATAGCGATACTCCCAAGCAATACGAAAACGATAATTCGGAATGATAAATCGGCGATATAAAGTAAGTTAATTCATTTTTTAAGAAAATCAGGTGAATTCTCATATTGAACGCGTTCAACCGCAATAATGATTTAAGAATTAATTAAATTATAAGTATTCCTTTTATCTAATCAAATGAGTTAATTCACTGACGAGCGAGTTAATTTTTTATAAATCAAAGAAAAAAGAATAAAAAACTCCTTCAATTCATAAATTATTAAGTGTGCATGGAAAATTTCACTCAACGGTTCAGTGATTTAAAATAAATTTTTTACTGTTTTGTTAATAAAACAAAAAAGATTTCAGTTCTGACAATAGAAAACCAATTGATACAAGTTTATTTGGTTGTAACAAAAACATTTAAATTTTGCTAACAAAAAAATCTGAATTTTTTATGTGGAAATTTCGAAAGGAAAAGTGCCTAGAATTAGAAGTCCTTATTTCTAGCTTCCAGAGATTCGTCGGTTAATTGGCCAATAGGCAGTGGTGAAAGCTATATAATTTCTGGCCCGTGAATAAAGTATTTATGTAGAGTAGGCCTGGCAGTGTCATTAGCGAATTTTGAAAATATTTCAATATTGACATCAATACCACTAGAAACAACTATTAATATTTTTTATCAACTCTAAATCAACTTTTGTAATTCCTGCAGATACTTCGTCATTCTTAAAAAAACGCCTTGCAGTATTACCATCGCTTGAGTTTCCAAAGCCTGGTTTTGGTTGGTCAACAATCAATCCAATTTTCTCTCTAAATTCCCTTTGAATGCGATTTTTTGTATCAGTAGTAATCACATCTAGTTTGCGATTTTTTAATCTGAAGTTTATATGACAAGTGAATAAGACACTCAAAAAACAGGGTACGTGTGTAACATAGAATTTTCTCATATAACTCATATTTTTAAACGAAGCTTTTGTAAGTAATTTGTGCATTAGTCTAGATTTCAGAGTTTAAATGTGTAAAATATAAAATTTATTTATATAGAGAAAGCTTTAATTATTTATGAATTAAGCTTTAATTAAATAAATATTAACTATTTATGAGAAATTTCTCGCTCGTGAGTGAAAATCAAACTTGTGATGTCATTATAGCATGAACATATGTGAAAAATTCTATTCGTTGTAAATAAACCAAAAAAATTTTTTTTCGTGAGTATGCGTGATTTAAAATTACTCATGCACCCATCTCTAATAAACACCACACTCCTTTGCTACATTAACAACTATCATACCCCAGCAAAAACATGGTAATGACAGGTCATTACCATACGGATTACCAAGTAATGATAGGTCATTACCTTTTGCATTACTTTAAAATACAAAATAATGACTTACCGATAATAAGTTATAGAAGTACTTACATATTCGTGCAAAGTAATCACTTACTGGTAATTGATTAAATAAGTACTGATTAAGTCTTTTTTATATTAATATTTTATTTATAAATTTGTTTTGAACTAAATAGGAAATTTTAAAAGGTAAAAAGTTTTTTTTTTCCAATATGACCAACTTATTTCCTAAGTTCTGAGTAACCACTTATTCTATCTTTGTGTGTAACCACTTATTCTTTCATTATGGGTAACTCGCTATTCGCACTTTTTTTGTAAGCGAGAGGGTAATGACCACCCATGAATTTTTGGACATCGCGAACAAAAGTAATGTTGCGAGTAAATAGCCTGGTAAGTAGTGAAACCCTTTGTGTGCTACTTACTCGCTTAATTACTTGGTAATGTCTGTTTTGCTGGGACGGTATATAAACCCAAAAGTTAATAAAAATAACTTGATTTTTTGTTTTTTTTTCACATAGATTTTTAGCAACTAGAGTTCTTTCACAAAAACTTTGATAAGTCAAAAAGCGCAAAAAGACATTCTGGGATTTATTAGCTGAAATATCATATTTTAAGAGCATATAAGCGGTTTTTCCCGGTTTCGCCCAGAAAGTTTTTGAAGCTCAATGTATATATCAAATATACCCCACCTTTAGAGCAATTGGATTTTTCTTATTTTCTAAAACATTTATCTAAACAAACAATAATTTATTATATGCTCAAATACCTAAAGTAGACATTTCCATTATAAAACTTTTACTTTTAGATGTCTTAATAAAAAAAATAATCACTTGAAAATTTTCACTTTTAACCAATGTGCGCAAAAATAATAATTATTGAACTTTAAATACACACTGCAAATAAAGTAAACAACTTAGAACTTTTATTTTTGCAATTAGTGATGTAGAATTTTATCTATTTTCACCCGGTACCAAACACGGTTGTGAAAGTTAAAGTTCATCTTTTGAATTCATCGCCACTTTTGATTGATTTCGCCCCTCTGTGCGACGGATTGTTGAAAAATTATCATATAGAGAAAATCTGACAAATAAAATATAAACAATCTCCGTGTAGAAACGGTAATGACATATCATTATTTTTTGGACTACCAGTAATGACACCCATTTACCTTCTATATTATTTTAAAACATATAATAATGAGTTACTGATAATGACTTATTTTTATCATTATTTCAAATAAAAAATAATTTTCTAGATTTTTTTTTTTAATTTTTTTAAATCTATTTTTAGACTCAATATTTCTTAAACACTGGTAAGGATATTGTAACAACATATTTTTTGATTTTTTGTATGTTTGCGAGTAAGCCTACTTGGGTGCAGCAGGTCAATTATATTAAATATTACATGTCGATATAGCTCAGATGGTAGAGCTATTGACTGGCAATCTGTAGACCCAGGTTCGATTCCCGCACCAGCAAATTTTATAAAAAAAAAAAAAAAATACAATTAAAATAATTTTTTTTATATAATTTATTTTTTTGAAAATCTATTTTTAGACTCATTATTTTTATCAGTACTGGTAAGCACATAGGTAACGATATATTTTTTGATTTTTCGTTTTTTTTACACTGGGGTGTAAAAAATCATTACCAGATATGTAGTTATGTAACTACATACTTGGTAATGGTAACTAGTTACTTTTGTTATTACATTTCTTATTACCTTTATATGGCGATGTCGCGAAAAATAATGAGTTATGGTTACACACCAGCATACGAAAAATCAAAAAATATATCGTTACCTATGTGCTTGACAAAAATAATGAGTCTAAAAATAGATTTTCAAAAAAGTAAATTATATTAAAAAAAATATTTTTTTTTTGTATTTTTTTTAAATAAAATTTGCTGGTGCGGGAATCGAACCTGGGTCTACAGATTGCCAGTCAACAGCTCTACCATCTGAGCTATATCGACATGTAATATTTAATAGATAAAAATATAATTGACTTGCTGCACACAAGTAAGCTTACTCGCCAACATACAAAAAATCAAAAAATATGTGGTTACATATATCCTTACCAGTGTTTAAATAATATTGAGTCTAAAAATAGATTTCAAAAAATTTTCAAAAAAATCTAGAAAATTATTTTCTATTTGAAATAATGATAAAAATAAGTTATTATCAGTAACTCATTATTATATGTTTTAAAATAATGCAGAAGGTAAGTGGGTATCATTACTGGTAGTCCAAAAAATAATGATATGTCATTACCATTTCTACACTGGGACTGGGATAATACAATTTAATTGAAAATTGGTGAAGCCTGTCCATAGAAAAAGGCAGTAACTGGATCTAGTCTGATTTGGAAACTAATGTGTTTATAATTTTTAGAAAAAAACGTTTATTCTCCTTCTTAAACTCAAACCTATTAAATTAAAATTGATAAAATGCATATTAATTACAATAACATTTGCAGCTGTTTATATGACGTTAAAACAACACTATACTAGGATAATTCTTGTAATTGATCTGATTTTACTGATACATTAATAATTCATAGATTAAAACAAAGTAATAATGAAAATGCTCGCTGAAGCTCACGCTTTATTTGAAAAATTTGAGAAGTAATATACGAAATTAGTATTCAAATTATATTAGTGTAATAATTCTATTATCAGATAAAAAAATGGATCAACAAATGACTGTATTATAAAAATTTATTCCTCGGGATCGCTCTCGGACCTATCTTATCTAAATAGTGAAGAGCCTGAACCTTGTCGAGCTTGCAAACATTTTGTGCATTTTGCTATATCTTACTTAGTTTAAAATCGCCATTAAGCGAGTTAGCGCGAAACGGATAAAAGTTTTGCTCTATTCCAGTATATCACACTCCGATAATACAAATGAGTCAGGTCCAGGAGAGATTCCGAGGATTTAATTTTTATAAAATTTTTCTCAGTAATATTGTATTTTCGTCCATATTTTTATTGAAGGTTTTAGAGAAAGAAGATTATGGATGATTCCGTTATTTGTTTTATTTGTGAATTTAACACCCTGTTTTCATAAAGCGAGCGGAATAATTCCGCCTGAGGAATGTGTATATCTTGTTATTGTAATAAAAACAAAATACACACATTCCTTTGGAGGAATAATGCCATTCGCTTTGCAAAAAGAGGGGGTAAATAAAAAGCAGTTTGTGACATATGATGAAACAGGCTGTGGTCCTAAACTTCATATTCGAAAACAAAATTTAACCAAACGAGAATTATATGTGACTAACAAGTAAAGCAGAAAAATAAATAAACTATTAATAACTACACTCAAAATAATACGTTTCTTGGCTGGACAGAAAAATTTGTTACTTTAACAAAACTTATTCCTGTTTTTTGGCTTAAAATAAAATTTGTTAATTTTAACAAATTCTTTTTTTAAATTTAACAAATCTAAATTTAAGTAAAAAATTTTTAAAACTACAGTTTTATCTGTAATTATACTGAGTCGTAGAATTTATCCAAATTTAGGGTCTCGGAACCCTCCCAGCACCTACTCCATATCATGTGAGGGCACTCCGATGGAGCAAACATTTTGTCCGTTTTGCTCTATCTCGCTTAGTTTTCGAGATACGGGCCATTTTATGAAGTGAAAAATTTTTATTAAAAATTTGCGAGGGTCCAAGGCCCCGCCAACGTCCATTTTTGAATAGAGATAACCCCTTTCGCTGGTATATTGTAGGGTTAGGGGTAGTCGAAATTTTCATCAATTTTGCTCTATCTCTCTCAGTTTTCGAGATATGGGCCATTTTTAAAATTCGGGAGGGAAAGAAATAGCACCATCTTTAAAACTTCGGATACATTGGCTGCGCCATCTACCGGGTAATAACAGTAACATGAAAATATTATATTTTAACAATAAATTTTGTAAAATTTTAACAATAAATTTTGTAAAATGGGTTCTTAAAAATTAGTTAGTTTAGTCATCCACCCAAGAATATGTTAAACCCAACATTTGGTATGCAACTAATTAAAACAAAAGGCGGAACAATTGCAACATTGAAGCCTTTTTTCATTAAATTTTCTTTTGTACACCAAATAAATAAAATACAAAATAAATTAATCAAGATAGTCATATTGACTTAATCAAAACATATTCGTCATTCGAATAAATTCAATATTCGTACTATTAAACTGTCACTAAAATATTATTTTTCCTTTATTACTTCTTAGTTATGCATAAACATTGTTTTTTATATGTTTAATTTATTATAAATTATTTTTATTTACAAGATATTCGAAACAACATTATTCACCTACGATTTACGAGTTGATCGGTTACTAAGTTTATGAATCACTAACAACTTATTTGAAAGTGGAGATAAATTAAATAATAATGTTGCCCGAATAAAACGAATAATTAATAAACTCTTATTTTACGATTATGCATAACATTTTTTAATAGGCGTTTAATAAGGATAATGAATACTTTAAAATTTGTACTCCTTAACACAAAATTAAGAAAACTTTATGCATTGGAGCATTAATTTAAATAAGTCATGCAGTGGTAATATTAATGACGTTGGAAACCTGAGATATGAGTTGCTTTATCATATCTTTAAGATATTGCATGCCATTGTTAGAATTATAAAAAAGTATTTTCAGAATTTCATTCTTTTAAATGTATTATAGCTTTATTTTGAAAGTGTAAGTTTATGTATCTGTGAAAATTTACTTAAGTGTGAGTACTTTTTGTTTGTTACAAAGAAGGTCAAATCCCACGTTTTCGCTTATTTTGTGTAGGATTATTTCACAAATAATAATTTTATGTTGACTGCATACCAAGTCAGTCAACTGTTTTATTAAATGTAATTAACATTTTACCATTTAACTTAATATCTTATTACACTTTAGACTCGTCGGAAGGGTTGACGTATTATAATAATGAAAATAATATTTTTAATTTGAATGTATAAGGTGGAGAGGCAGCTAAATTATGTGGGTAAATTGAGATATTGAAAATCTTATAAAAAGATTATACTCGTAATTTGCCTCTTGTAAATTATACTTTTTTTCAGGATCCTTTAAAGGATTTTTTTTATATAAACTTTCTGCCCACAAATGTTTGCATTTTTCGCCCGAAATATAATGTAAAGCTAATTTATTTATTTTCTCTAAGAATTTTCCTCTTTTAGGCCTGCTAACTTTTCTCAAAATAACCAAAGTTTAAAGCTTAATCATATTGTTATTAATTTCAAATTCATATTGAGATACACTCACAATATATTTTCCATAACCGATTGAAGTTTATTTGAAAAGTAATAGGTAAAGTTTGTTTTCACTTGAAGAATCAATTAAAATACACTGAAACATATGGTTTAAATTTTTTTATCAATCAATAAAAACCAAACTAGAAAAAAATATGTATCGTCTGTAGGAGTTGTTATTTTCAGTCAAATATTCTAATTTTAGATTTCTATTTTTAGAAAAAATAATTTAAATAATTTTGTTGTTTTCTGTTTTAAAATAAAAAATTCAAATATTTTCGGTTTTGTTTTTTGTGAAAATAGTTTGTTTATATACAAAATTATTTCAATTCAAATTACAAGCAATTGTTTACTCATACACACAAACATAGCCAATAAAAATATGAAAGTGTGTGTTGTGTATAGTGTAGTATTTTGAATATCCAAACAAAAAAAAAAACTTTTAATATGAAAAAACAAACCACAAAATCGTTTTTTTTTTACGTTTTATCAGTTAAAAATTGAAGATTGTTTTAACAGAATTTTTAAATTATTTTTATTTCTTTTATGGATTGTTAAAACAATGTTTTAAAATAGATAGCAAAATGGTTTGAATATAATGAAAAATCAATAGTAATTTTTTAATTGTATTTTCAATTAATATGTATTTCAGGTTGTTTTTAATAATAAAATATTGTGAGTGTATCTTTGGTTAACGTTTAACTTTGGTTATTTATTAGACAAGTTACCCTCCATTAGTAAATTAATTGAAATTTTGTGGTTTATGTCTAAATTTTAAATATTTTTATTTCTATATCCAGAAAAAAAAATGCGAGTATACATAAGTACTTATATAACTCACTGTCAGGAAGTCATTAGTTTGTATTTTAAAGTAATGCAAAAGGTAATGATCTATCATTGTTTGGTAACATATATTTAATAGAGTGTCACTTAAAATTGATTTGTCATTACACCCCCCAGTTTTATTGGAAATGGTCCCAAATGGAAGAAATCGACTTTTTTTTTTTGGAAAACGTTAACCCGTGGCGAAAGTTGGACGAAAATGGCCCATTTTTGAAAAAAGAGTGTATGACCTACTATTAAAAATTCCCAAAATTCGAAATTTCAAAAACAAATATTTTTTATTCCACTAATTCATTTTATATAGTCAAAATAATTCAGACATGGAATTTTGACTTCATCGAAAACTGTGTAAAATTTGATGAAAACATTCAAATTTTGTTTAATTTTTGACAAAATGAGCAATTTTGTAAAATGTCCTGGAAAGCAGTCGGTCCAAACTCGAATTATCATTTTTCCAATTTATTTTTTTCTGTAATATCAACTATTATGTGGTACAAATAGCAATCGACATCTCCAAATTAGGCATTTTTAAAAATATTTAAAATTAATTAAAAAAAAAAACACGTTTTTGCATTTTTATCAAATTCGTGGGTCATTTTGGAGTCCAGGCTAAAGTGGGGTAGTGATATCCGATGAAGTCAAAATTCCATGCCTGAATCATTTTGACTATATGAAATGAATAAATGGAATAAAAAATAATTTTTTTCGAAATTTCGAATTTTGGGAATTTTTAATAGAAATACACTTTTTTTCCAAAATGGGCCATTTTGGTCCAACTTTCGGCACGGGTTAACGTTTTCCAAAAAAAAAAAATCGATTTTTTCCATTTGCGACCATTTCCAATAAAACTGAGGGGTGTAATGAACGAAAATCGACAAATCGCTATTTTAAGGGGCAGTCTAATATTTAAGCATTTTTAACCGATTCGAGTTGGGCAGGATTTTAAAATAGAGTCTTTATGCCTTTTTGCTTCCTCCATTGGAATTTAACAAAAGTCCGTCTTTTTATTTTTTTATTTCCCCAGCAAATATGGGGTATTCCAGTATTGCGGAAGATATCTAAGATATCTAGCAATAATTTCATCAATACGAAAGGATTCTCGCAGAAGATAATTGATATTTTTTGTTCGGTTTTAAGATCAAATACGACAAATTCCAAATAGAATTCACAATTTATTTTACAAAAAATAGAGAAAAAAAAACTTATGAAGAAAACTTTCCTAGAACCAATGGTTGACAATTAATGCATTCTCAAGTACTACCAAGCACTATCATCAGATTATCTTTATTTTATCATTAACAATCTTGCCCTTTTTGTCTTTGTTTTAGCATTCCTAAAAGAGGATCAAATAAGCTAATAATGCAAGTTCTTGTTTTCTTCGCCAGTGGCAAAGACTTTTAAATTTGGCTGGTTGCAGAAAACTTGTTGTAATTTTGTTTTAAATTGTTTTTTAATGGACAATAAATGTTTACAATTTATTTGCTTCTTTCAGAAAATATGAAGATGATATCTTTTCAGTAAACTATTTCTAATATCGCCGGCTCATCTTCCAGCCGACAAATAGGAGATATGTTCAACATACTACTTTAAACATTTTTTATGACGATATAAAGAAGACATTGCCGTAATATCTTCTTGTCGATATTTCTTTTAAATGCTTATTCGGTCATAGTCAAATTTCCAGCACTTCCCAAACTAAATAAAATTAAAATTAATAATATATTTAAAAAAAAGTCATAAATTTATAAAAAAAAAAAAAAAAAATACCCACGCCTAATTCACTCGGTTATTAAAAAAGGTGTATTATATTTTATTGCTCTCATATAAGATCTTAAAAATTGTAAGTCTGATACAGATATGAAAACTAATCCTTGTAGCGGCCTTTAAATTTTGTAATCAGAAATTTTTGTTTTTGTTAATTTCTATTAAAAACTATTTAAGCCTAAGTTGCATTTTTGAACCAATTTTAAAATTAATAGAATATTCTAAGCTAAAAATGTAAGTACATTATCTACAACTTAGAAACGTAACCTTGGTAAAAAAAATATAAAATAGTAAAGAAGGGGATAACAGTGTACAACACTAATATGGGGGATAGATAATTCCAACGCCAAATTAAAGTATTCGCTTAGTAAAACTCCCAAGCGTTTGGCGCTTTCAGGTAAAATTTTATGTAATAACTAAATAAAAATGGAATTTTTTGTATTATAAACTTATGCAATAAGATGAAAAAATTATGAACAAATATTTCTTTATAACTTTCTTACCCTTAACGCATTTTCAATAAAAAATCATGTGCATTTTTGTAAACAGCTCTTTAAATTTGTGTCATAGTGTAATCAGGAAATCAAGTGTAAAAATAAAATAAAAAAAAGAAATGAATTTTCTTAATAAAATTCAAAAGTTATAAACAGAAAAACATTTAAAATTTTGATTGACTTCCTGTTAAAAGAAAAAAAAATGAGATAAAAAAAAGCTAACTGAAGAAGCCTAGGTAAAGGTAAAAATGAAAATACAAAGTAGATGGGGGAACGGTCATGAAAGAAAAACTTTTTTTTTTTTCATGAGCCTTTAATATAAAATTAGTTTTTTTTTATAATAACTTTTTTATATAATTTTTTTTAAATAAAATTTGTTTATCAAAGATACATACGCACATTCGTGCATACATAAAAAAGGAATAAATACACTTTTATATCCATCGTCATAATCAGTCCCTCAGCATCAGCAATGATGATTTTTAAAAGGAAAAGTTTATGATTTAAATAAAATGAGAAAAAAAGAAAAAATTATGAAAGTTTTAAAGGATAACATGAGTATTAAATTGTAGGACAACAAAAAAAAATTACCAATTTACATTTGCTTTACTGGTGGTTCTTTTACTCAGTTATAAAGGTGAAAGGAAAAACGGGCGATTGAAAAGATTTTACTTCTATTGGGAAGTAAAAGTTCATTATATTATTAGTATAATTTCACCCAAAATATTATTTTTATCCACTGTTACATGATTTATATAAGAATAAAATCACTACGAACAGTTAAAGATTATATTTTAAATAAGCCTTAAACAAAATTGTTTAAAATATTATCGTCTTAAATAATAGCAAATTAGTGATATTTTTCGCAACATAATTTGGCCCAAGTTCTAGAGTTTTGAATCAAATAAAATAAAATTTATATAACGCGGTTTTTTATAAATTTGTGAAGCATGGACTATATAAATTTTTTACCGATTTCGCTCCGATTTTCAATTTTTATTTTATTGTAATTTTTTAGTGTAATTAATACCCGCCGACTTCAAAAATGTGGCCAAAAAATTTTCCCAATTTTCCGGTTTCTAGAAAAACCTGTCCGAAATTTCGAACACTGGCGCTTATCTCATATATCAACTTTGTATGCATATGAAATATTTTTATTTATTTGTTGGTTTATTGATCTATTTCATTATTTCCGAATCAAATAGTCCAAAAATGATTAAAGTTAGTGAAAAATTATATTAAATTAAATCTATATTGTTACTATTTGAAATAAATCGCAAAATAAAAGAAATAACCGAAATAAAAGTCTGTCAAAAATTTTATTATTCAGGGTTTTGGTTGAAATAATTTGTGTGCAGATGCACATTACAAGTACATGGATCTGACATGTACATATGTATATTATTGGCTTACATCCATATCCCGTCAATTGACAACGACGATTTAATCCCTCGGGATTTCTGATTACAACGTAATCCCTCAATTTTTGGAAGATTTCCTGGTCGATAATCCTCATCGTCGATATCATCATCGGTAGTTTCCCTCCCCTCTGCAAAGCTTTTAAATTCTTTTACTCATCGCTTTCTCAACTTTGCATTCTGTAACCAGTAACTCATAAGGATTTTTTTAACTTTAATATCTTATACTTTAATAACCAATGAACCTAATCACTAACTGTAAGAATTTTTGTGAAGAGGAAAAGTTCGGTTTGTAATAAAAATTAATACATTTTACCAACTTTTTCGTATATTTTAGCTACCACGACTTCAACTCTGTAACGATTTTTCGTCATAATTTTTGATAAAAATGCATACACCAGAATTTTGGAGTTATCTATTAATTATATTGCGAAAAGTATAATGTTATTTATACTCCAATGATCGTTGGACTATAAATAATCATCTAGTATAACAGACTTGAAGTTTTTCTGCAGCACGTAACATTCTGGAGATCAAAAAGGATGTCTTTAATAAGATTTCAAAAAATGTTGTAAACTCCGTTCCTAATTTTTACACCAAACTATTTAACGAGTAAGAAAAACAATGTCATATTTGGATTCACTTTGTAGGTATCATACGATTTTGTTTCGGAAAAAAAATTCTGACAAAGCGTTTCTCAAAGAAAACGAAAAAAGTACCCAAATGTAAACTCCATTACTGTAAACTCCGTAACCAAAATTGATGGCATCAGATTGCATTCAAAAAAAATGTAGGTAAATGTTTAAAATATTTTAAAATGACCATAAACAGTGGTGTTCAACTAATATTTATGCGTCAAAAGATGATTCAACTAATAATTTTGCGTCAAATCAAAAAAAGTTATCAGTTTTTTACCCTAAACTGCTGGAGCGAAAAACGATTGATTTTGCATTTCATTTGTTTGGAATCGATATTTCGAGCCATTACTGACATTAGTTTGACAAAATAAATTTGTTTCACACAATTTAAGAATTTTTTCATCGCGAAATGTTAGGTTTTTAATATATTATTTTGTAACTCCGCAACCGATGTTTGGATTTTAAAAAATTTTATATTTTTGAAAAGCATTTAGAAGGACCAAAAATACAAAATTTTAAAAAAAAATAAAAATTTTTTTCGCGGAATGAATTGTATTTTTATTCGCGAAACCGACAATTTGATAAACAGAAATTATATATTATTGGAAAGCATGTTGAAAACTGAAATACGAAAAACAAATAAATTGAAGAAAATTCGTATGGATTTTTTTTATATCTTTTGTAAACTCCGTTACCACAAAAAAATTAAAATTGTGCAAAAAAAGTTATTGCGACAACTTGTAGAAGAGATATTTTGAAGTTAGGTTTATAATGACTAAACTTACTGATTCCATTAAGAAAAAACCGAAATATTAACACGTTCTGCTTCTCACAAATTTGGCCCAAAAACTTATCACATTTTTTGATTTCACCCATATACATTTTTTGTTAAAGTTTCATTCTTTTATTGTAGATAGCCCTAATTGCTTTCGGATATGTTATATTTGAATATAATTAAAAGGGAAATATTTGCGTTATCTAATATTTCTATATTATTGGGAGACATATATAAGAAGACTCTGTGATTTTTTTTTGCAAAAAATAATAAAAAAAACCGCAAATTTTTGCAAACACAAATTTTTTTTTTTCAAAAAACAAATAATATGTTTGGCTATTTATTTATAGCCATAATGTTAACCACTGATTAACTTTTTTTTAACTCTGTTGCATCGTAATATGTTTTTTCGCTTTTCGCGATTATATAGCAGCTTTTTAAGCGTTGTTTTTAAATAATTATAATCTAGGGACTATTCACTATTTATTATGCACTGTTCTGTAGTGGCCACATGTTATACCAAAATTTAGCGGTTTAGTTAATGTCAGCAGTAATTTAGTTTGGTCTTAATTTTAACGAAAACAAATAATTGGCAATTTGGAGTCTTCCTATACACTTCTTGTACTATCATGTTTGAAAATTCATTAATTCCCGGAATGCGGATCACTTTCAAATTTATTTTCTATTTTTTAAGAAATTGATAATTTAAAAAGCTATTTTCCTGTGAGTAAGTAGAACAATTTCAAAATATTATTCAGCATTTATAAAAAACAAAGTCCAATCTTAATATTAAGGGTTATAAAATGTCTAAAAGAATTAAATAAATAAAAATAGGAAAATTTTGAAAACGGATTTAGAATCAGTGAGTTGAAATCTACACTCACTTGCAAACCGTAGTCGAAAATATCTCTTTATAGAGCTATTTTATTTTCTTGAATTTAGGAAATATAATACAATTTGCCTCATAAAAATTGTGTTGTAGATAGCAAATTATATAAAATTAGAAAAAGGTGGGTGTAGAATTATTATTTCAGTCCAAAATTAATATCAGAGATAACAGATGTACACCTGAAGTGTTTGCTGTCAAAAAGTAATTTTCCTCAAAACTGCAGATGGCCCCTACTGAATATAAGCCCTCTATATATAAACATATTAAGTTATATAATTTTCTATATAACTTCTTTTTACTTGGGAAGGATTAATCTACATAACGTCATATAAAATCAAAAAAGCCGTAAGTAACAAAAAATTCAAAATCGACTTTTTGATCGATTATGATGGATCGTATCAAAATACACATTCCTGCCAAATTTTACACTCCTACGACTAAAAACGACAATTTTATTAACAAAATTCTATAAGCCCTAAGCTCAGAAAAAACTAATACTTAAAGGCGTAAGTTTCATAGCTCTGTAAATAATACAAAAATTGGACATTTTTCTCCAAATACTAATTTGATAACAAAAAATAAGCTTAACCTAAATAAATATTAAAAAATTTGGTTTATTTTTGATTTTAGGAAACTTTTTACTTCTCTTGTAAAATTTTTTAAATGTAAATTACGGCTTTTTTGATTTCATATGACGATATGTAAATTTGACGATCGTAAGAATATCAAAAAGTCACATGTGTTTTTTATATATATTTTCAAGAGAACGAAAAAACTGTTACAAAATCTACTTTTAAGATATTTTATTGGCGTCATGTGCCTCAATGATGATTTTACTAAATGAGGTCGTGAATCATTAAGGCATATGATGGCAATAAAATATCTTAAAAGTAGATTTTGTAACAGATTTTTCGCTCCCCTGAAAATCTATTAAAAAACACATATGACATTTTGCAGGCCGGTCGACGATATACATGTCCATTAGTCAGTACCACAAAGCAAAATTTCGCCGTACACAGTCCAATCGAAATTATTTTTGTAAGGAGGATTTGGATTTTTTTTTTCGTTATACCTTTGGCATTTACATTCGGATCTTGCAGTATGATACATCGATATTTTTGTATCGTGGCGATCAATGTTTTGCTCTCAAGGCCATTGACCGCAAGTATCCCGTTATAGTACTTACCCAGATCTCAAATCCTACAACCCTAATGTACCAACCTAAAGTCAGAAAATTAAAGCTCCCAAAAATCATTAAACTTTTGCTAAGAAAGTTTTTAGATAATTCCAGCAGAAATTTTTTTTTTTTTTTTTTGTTGCCGAACGTAGGTGTCGACTTTTTAAATATTTTTTTCATAGGATTTTTTTTTATAGCAAAATATTGGTCTCATCGAGGCAAAAAAATCGATATAGCACAATTTAAAATCCCACTGTAAATGAAGACGATATAACAAAAAATTAAAAAAGACGACATCTACGTTCGGCAAAAAAAAAATCACAATTGCCTTGTAAAAATACTTTATATTCGAAGGTGTACCGCGTACTTTTTTTGCCTGTAAGGTAGTACGGTCTAATATCCTTATAGAGTACCATAAAATTAACATATTTCTTACAACAACAACTTCAAAACAATAAAAAAGTACCAAAGAAATGTACCAAAAAATTGCCCTTAAAAACTCCTTTCCAAAATATGACATTTTTATATAGTTTTCTTGGATCAAATGATAAATAAATGGGAAAATCAATAAAATTATTAATTTTTGATCCCAGTTTTAACCCTCTCAATGCCCGAGATGGCCGAGAATCTCAGACACCCTAACTTTAGAATTTTCTTTTTTACAAAATATCCGAATTTCACTACGATCGGGGATTATTGCATAAGATACTTTCCTTGTGAGTGCATAAATAAACACATTTTTAAGAGAGATTTTAATCCAACCGTGAAATATTGTTGAAAATTGTCAAAAATAAGTCATTTTTTAACACCATTTTTGTCTTTTGTTTTTTTATTGTCATTAATAGCAAAGATTAAATGTACATGCAAATTACTTTGTTAGGTTGTTAAACTAAAGAAATATTAATTCGCCGCAGTCACTGTGATTTACCTCCATAAAAATTAAAACTTTGGTCAGAAATCAAATGGTAGAAATAATTAAATATATATATATGTGTATCCAGCCAACACTTTTCATTATTGTTGTTTTATTTTAAAATCCTATGATCACCTTCCTAAAATCCTACCAGCACTTTTTATTTTTTGTGAATTCGTGGGTGGTGAAAAAAGATATAGTATAGAGGTTTTAAGCAAAAACTAATTAAAACTTGTGAGACAAGCATTTTTTATATCTTCAACCTTAATACCTTTGTTGTGATTGTGTCTGTGTTGTTTGGTGTGTGTTTTACACTTTAGAGAACAACAACAACAGCAGCTAACAGCAGAGACAACACTAACAAAAAAAAAAACTACACTGTAGTTGCAGATACATTTGCAATATATACTGTTGTTTCACTTTAAGCAACAAGTAAACAAACAATTTTTTAGTTACTTATCTTACAAAAAAAAACTGGTATATATTTCCTCTTGCCATCTATACAACTCCTTTAAACATTCATTCATACAACACTCATAAGTTGTATGTGTCACAGGTGGTAAATGAAATTGAAAAAAAACGAAAGAAAAAAAATAATTCTAAAACTTGATACTATTACTTGATGTTGGTTTGCTTTATAAACGCTATAAGAATAAAAAAAGAAACTATAGTTGTTGTTATGGTAGTCTACTTCAAAACTCTGTGAAACATTGGATTTATAATAATGATAAATCCACGATTATATTTTGTTTCTTTCTGGTATTCTTAACAAAAGTACATTAAAAGTACTAAACAAAATAAAAACTTCAAACAGGAAGGCATGACAGTTTTGGTGTGAATTGTAACAAAACTTTAACAGTTGTACTCGTATTCAGAAAACAGTGAAAACTAACAATAAGAAGATTTATAAGTAAGTTTAGCAGAGTGATTGTAGTAGTAAGTAGAAAATAGTGTAAAACTCAATCCTAAAGGATATTGAAATAATTTTAAAAAATTTATTGTAAAGGTCAGTTCAACTTGATGGTACAATGTATTGAATTGTTATGAGAATTTCTTGGAATATTTAGTATTCTGATTTTGCTATTCTGATATCGTTATTAACATCTACTTGTAGTACGTTATTCAAGCTTGAGAACAGCTGATTTAAAATGCTTTCACCTAGAATAAGCAATACGCCTTGAATGAAATAAGCCCTAATCATTTTTGTAAACCACGATTTTTTTCTTTACCGATGATATTTTAGTTGGTATAGGAACTGTTTCATCATAAAATCGTAGCAAGTTTATTTCAATAAAATCCAGTTTTTCATAAACGGAAAATAAGTGCACTAAAAAATAGTCAGTAAAAAATATTGCTATGTCAGTAAATTTTTAGTCAGGAGCGTGCTTGCAAAAAAGTTGATAAAAGGTGTTTGCTGACGATCAGCGAGCTGATTTTTACCAACAAATAGTTATCTCATCAAAACTTTTGCTAACACTTAGTCGATTGCAAATGAAAAAATCCTTTTTACTGAATATTAGTAGACTGAAAAAAACTCTAAAAATTTGTAAAGAAATTTTACTTTAGTCAATTTATTTGCTGAGAATTTAAATATACGAAATGTGTAGAGTTGTTTTTTTTTATTAACATTACCACTGTCTGTATTACACTGAGAGAATTATCCTTCAAGATATTAATGATATAATTTCATAGAATTTTTTTCGTAGAACCAATGAAGAATTTCATTATGTAAAGGGTTCTTCAATAAGAGCGCTACAAAAGTTTTTTTTAAATAAAACGAAAACGGTTTTGGATACCCTGTGAGACAAATGGTAGGGGTCAGTGATCGGGAAGGGTTCAAACTACCGGGGAAAGTTATATCGGTAAAAAAGAAGTTATACGTGTCCCGGGGTCACCCCTAGGAATCGAGATATATCGATTTGACCTTTGGTGGTCTTTTTTTTGACATAACTCGAGAACCACTAGTCCGATTTTGCGATTTTGAATCTGTGCATATAACGTTTTTCTATATACTCAACAGTTTTGCCGGTAAAAATAAATGTATGAAGAAAAAAATATTTTTTGCCTAAAATATTAAAAACGAGTAAAAAGGTTAAAGTCGGGCATGCCGACTACCCGAGTAAAAAAAATTGATCTCGCGCAATATCTAATTACATCCAATTTGATATTGTTTAAGATCTGCTGTAATATCTAGCTGATCCAATTAGATCTCAAAATTGGGTGTATCCAATCATATCGTATTAGATCCCATTGTATATATGGGGATAAACTAAGATCAAGTTATATCTCAAAATTGGGAGGTCCAGTGATATCTTTGGGGATAAACCTAGATCTATTTTGATCCGAAAATTGGCGGATCCAGCTATATATTTGCGGATATTTTTAGATCTAATTTGATCCGAAAAATGGCGGATCCAATTAGATCCAGCTATATATTTGGGGATAAACTTAGATATAATTTGATCTCAATTTTGGCAGATCAAATTAGATCCGGCAATATATTTGTGGATAAACGTATATCTAATTTGATCCGAAAAAGTGGCAGATCGAATTAGATCTAGCTATATATTTGGGGATAAACTTAGATCTAATTTGATCCGAATAATGGCACATCGAATTAGATCCAGCAATATATTTGTGGATAAACTTAGATATAAATTGATCTGAAAAATGGCAGATCAAATTAGATCCAGCTATATATTTGGGGATAAACTTGGATCTAAATTTATCAGAAAAATGGCAGATCGAATTAGATCCAGCAATTTATTTCGGTATTAAAATGGCAGATCGAATTAGAAACAGCAATATATTTGGGGATTGACATCTAAAAGTATCCATAAAAATGACAGATAAAATTAGATGCCGCATTATATTTGGGTACTACGTAAGATCTCCATTTATTTGGGATTAAATAAGATCCCAGACATATATTGCCAACTGTTCAAAAAATAATAGACTGGCAGTATCAGAACGTTTAGAGAAATCAAAGATAATCGATACTAATAGATATAGAATAGCTTTTAAATCATACAATACAGTAAATAAATTATACAGTAAGACAAACGATAGGATACAGAAATTGGACATGTCGAATATAGTATATAAAATACCATGTCGTGGAAATGACGGAGAGAATTGTGATAAGGTATATGTAGGTACAACAAAGAATAAATTGAGAACTAGAATAGCTGGACATAGATCAGATCAGAAATATAGGCATATTAATTCACAAAAGACAGCATTATCTTCTCATTGTTCAAATTTTAATCACTATCCTGACTTTGAAAATGTATCAGTTTTAAATACAGAACATAATTATAAACGTCGTTATATATTAGAAATGTTACAGATAATTAATACACCAACAACAAATAGAATTAACTTTAAGGCAGATATTGAAAATGTAGCTCAGAATTACAGATATTTAATACAAAAGAAATAGCACACATTACATTAATTTATAACACATAAATATTATATTAATACATTTTTATTGTTAATTATTATTATTTTTGTTTGTTATACTTTTATACCAAAAATTTTGTTTGCTAGTATAAATGTATACATACAATATATTTGACAAATATTTTTCAATTTTTTCAAACTTTCAAATTGTTCATAATTTGTTAATTTCTTATTTCCTGAAGATGCTACACAATGGAGTAGCGAAATATCGAAAATAATAAAAAACTTTTTATAAGAAAAATCAAACCTTACGCTCAAGAAAATTGTGAAATTAAAATAATTTTATTTACATCTTTTTGACGCTCTACACCATTTCCAATTGTATTAATTGTTTTAAAATTTATCAATTGTATTTCAGAAATAATCAATTGAATTTCAGTTTTATCAATTGTGTTTCAGAACTCATCAATTATTTTTCACATTTATGAATTGTATTTCAGAACTAGTCAATTGAAGTTCAGTTTTATCAATTGTGTTTCAGAAATTATTAATTGTATTTCCGAAATTCACAACTATATTTCAGAAATTATCAAACTGTATTTCAGAAATTATCAATCGTATTTCAGAAATTATGAAATGTATTTGAGAAATTTTTCTCTATTAGCTATGAAATTCTGAAATAGATTTCATTATTTCTGGACACAACTAAATAAATAAATAATTAAATTTGCGTAATATTGTAGTTTCTGAAGTGCAAATAATATTTTGTGATATACAATTAAAATTTTCTAAAATACATTTAATAATTTCTGGAATACCTTTTTTCGATGCTTATAAGTTAGCTCGAAATGCTTTTAACATTCATTTAATTTGTAGCTATCACACATCTATAACAAGTCTCGTTAGATTAGAGTGTGAGGTCTTGGCTGACAATCTGGTGGACTGGGTTAAATTAAATGTTTTTAAAAGCAAATATTAAAAAAAGTTTTCTCAATTTTTTCAAAAATGTTTTTTAAAATCTATTTTTTTGCCAAGATAGTTAATGCAACGTTCTGCCAACGCATAACCGACCATTGACAACGGTTTGCCAGCATTGTGCCGATTATATTTTTCTGTCTGGGATGTTAAACTTAAACCTATTGTATATTAACATTAATTAACACTATATTTTTATTTTTAGGAAATACATTTTTATTTTATTATAAGTTAATATTAAATTAAATTTTAGATAATGGCACCAATTTGTAGTTGTAATTATTATATATTAAATCATATATTCATAAACATTCTATACAGTTAGACGAGGTTTATGGAACTATTTAACCTTATAAAGTGTTTATAAATTATAACTTAAATGTACATATATATATGTTAAATGTACCTGAACAAATTGTTGATATGGACCCACAAATTGTATCTCAACTGATATTGGAATTATTGTACCATTACCATACATCAATATATATTGAATGATATACATATATTACAATATATGACACTGTATTATAAATATTGTTAATGAAGTAACATATCTGATAATATTTTTTATAGCGCCACACATAGTTTTACATTATTCAAATTAAACCATATATGGAATTGTATTCAAAATGTTGTTGATGTGGTACCAAATTTGACCATATATTGTTTAAATTGTGCCATATGTGACAATATATTGTTTAAATGATACCATATATGTCTATATATTAATATTGTTTAAATGACACCATATATCAATATATATGGGACTATATATGGTAGCATATATTATCATATCTGTATCTGTATTAAAAATGTCGTTCATCATATATGGCCATATATTGTTTAAATGGCACAATATATAATAATATATGGTTTAAATGGTACCATATATGATAATATATGGTTTGAATGGCACCATATATGATAATATATGGTTTGAATGTCACCGTATATGATAATATATTGCTTAAATAGCACCATATATAAATATATATCGCACTATATATAGTACCATATATTATCATATCTGGAACTGAATTAAAGATTTTGTTAATGAGGTACCATATATGACCATATATTGCTAAAATGCCACCATATATATTAAGATATAGTTCTATATATAACTATATATGCAATAAGATCAACCATGTCATGTAATATATAATTATATATGCCATATCTAATATTATGAAGGCCGATATCTAATTAGATGAAATTATATATGGCATAATATAAGGAAAAATTTTGTTAAAAAACGTCATATATATTTATATATGGATATACATAACGACATGTATAATTATATATTGTAATATATGCCATATATGATTATATATAATTTTTTTTACTCGGGTATACAATACCCTACACCAGTATGGTGTATTGTTTGGATCCGAAATTCGAATGGGTTAAAATGGGGCTTGTGTCAAAATTTTCTATAATGTGAGTCAGCGCACCAAATTTCATTAAAATATCTTAATATTTGCGACCTGCAGTTTGTAACCAAGCCAATTTTGGGGGACCCTTATATCAGCACTAGTTCTAAACATGGACCGATGTTCACCAAAATCAATAGGTTTCGTCCTTGGGCCAACATAGGTCTATGTACTAAATTTCATCAAAATATCTTAATATTTGCGACCTGCAGCGTATAAACAGTATAATTTTGGTAGGACCCTTATATGGGCACTAGGTCTAAACATGGACCGATGTTCACCAAAATCAAACTTGTTCGTCCTTGGGCCAACATAGGTCTGCGTACCAAATTTCATCAAAATATCTTAATATTTGCGACCTGTAGAGTGCGCACAAGATTGCATGGAAAGACAGACGGACGGACAGACGGACATCGTTAAATCGAAATAAAAAAAAATTCTGAACCGATCGGTACACTATAAGGTGGGTCTACGACCAATATTTTTTGGTGTTACAAACATCAGCACAAACTTATAATACCCTGACCACATAGTGGTGTAGGGTATAAAAAGTAATAAACAAAAGGTTATTGATTTTTATGGTAGCGGTAACAAACATTTAATTTTACCGGCAAAACTGTTGAGTATATAGAAAAACGTTATATGAACAGATTAAAGGAATTGTAATTTTTAATTTTTTTAAGATTTTTTGAGCAAAATCGGACTAGTGGTTCTCTAGTTATGTCAAAAAAAAGATATATCTCGATTCCTAGAGGTGACCCAGCGAAACGCCGGGACACCTATAACTTGTTTTTGACCGATATAACATTTCCCGTTGGTTTCATCCCATCCCGATTTTGACTATCGCATAGTGATATCAATGAAATTCTTTATTCATGTGAAAGTACAATGTCATTATGTATGGAAATCGATCTCTTTTGCATGGCCACCACGGGCACGCTTGCAGAAGTCCAGACGCTGAACCCAATTTTCGACGGTTTTCAAGCATAAATCGGCCGATATTCGTACGAAGTTCATCAATCGTCGCTGGCTTATTGGCATAGACCATAGATTTGACGTAGCCCGACATGAAATAGTCCAACGGCGTCAAATCGCACGACCGAGGCGGCCAATCGACTGGACCATTTCGTGAGATAACACGTTCTCCAAACTTGGTTTGCAATAAATTGATTGCGACATTCGCTGTGTGGCTTGTGGCGCCGTCTTGTTGAAACCACATATCCTCCAAGTCCATATCATCCAATTGGGGCCAAAAATATTCGGTTATCATTGAACGGTAGCGATTCCCATGCACAGTAACGTGCCGGTCTTGATCATCACGGAAGAAGTACGGCCCAATGACGCCGCCGGCCCATAAACCGCACCAAACCGTAATTTTTTCGGGATGCAATGATGACTCATGGAGTACGTGTGGATTGCTGTCTGACCAATAACGCATATTTTGTTTATTGACGAAGCCATTCATTATGACGACCATAAATTGGACGTAGCGCTCTTAACGTTGAGGCCACTGACGCCGAATGTCGGTAGTAAATTTTAATAATTTCGACTCGTTGTTGGCTCGTATATCTTTCCATCATGAAATGGCAAACCTTACTGAAGAGAAATGTCAAAAGAGCGGCAAGAAATATGGCGTCGTTTGCTGTCCCTGTCTTTCTACTTTTGTAGCGTCCCTGTTGAAGAACCCTTTATAAATTGAGCAAAAAATATAGGTTTTTGAGTTTTTGGATTTTTAAAATTGTAAAATTGAAAAATTTTTAATTTTTTATTTTTCAATATTTTGTTAATATGCCTAAATATCCTCTTTAAAATGAGCTAAGAATAATTTCACTATGCGACAGTCAAAATCGGGATGGGATGAAACCAACGGGAAATGTTATATCGGTCAAAAACAAGTTATACGTGTACCGGCGTTTCGCTGGGTCACCCCTAGGAATCGAGATATATCTTTTTTTTGACATAACTAGAGAACCACTAGTCCGATTTTGCTCAAAAAATCTTAAAAAAATTAAAAATTACAATTCCTTTAATCTGTTCATATAACGTTTTTCTATATACTCAACAGTTTTGCCGGTAAAATTAAATGTTTGTCCATTTTCCAAATATATATATTAGAGTGTCCCTTAAAAATATATTTGTCTTTACAACCCCCCAGTTTTATTGGAAATGGCCCCAAATGGAAGAAATCGATATTTTTTTTCTTGGAAAACGTTAATCCGAAAGTTGGACGAAAATAGCCCATTTTGGAAAACAAGTGTATTACTATTAAAAATTCCCAAAATTCGAAATTTAAAAAAAAAATATTTTTTATTCAATTAATTGATTTAATATAGTCAAAATGATTCAGACATGGAATTTTGACTTCATCGGATATCATTAACCCACTTTAGCCTGGAATCCAAAATGACCCACGAATTTGATAAAAATGCAAAACCAAGTTTTTATTTAAATGAATTTTAAAGATTTTTTAAAATGCCTAATTTGGAGATGTCTATTGCTATTTGTACCAAATAATAAGGGGTATTAAAAAAAAATAAATTGGAAAAATGAATATTCGAGTTTGTGTTTGGAGCGACTCAAAAATTAAACAAAATTTGAATGCTTTCATCAAATTTTGCACAGTTTTCGGAAAAACAACACTTACATTTGGTTAGACTATAACTATCTTTACATTTACAAAACGTCCCACTAGGAAATTTACAGAATAACACCTTTCATAATTTTCGGAAAAATATCACTTTAAATGAATAAAAAAACTTTTTTCCACTTGATCAAAATTATTATTTTGAATAACTTGTTCCATATAGGGTTAATGTTCTCACTTTTCACAAAAAAAAGACCCACTAGGAAATTTACATAATAACATTTATCAGATTTTTATTAAATTGGGATATGCGATAGAGGGTACAAAACTAACTTACAAGCACAATTCTCCATAGCCCGAATCTCATTTTTAAGGGCTAAAAAGGTGTGGTCAAAAGTGTGCGTATGTTAATAACAATTTTAGTTTTGTAGACGTATTCGATTCTAATTAAAAGCTTTTGTTTGTAATGTATTTATTGCTTTCTATTTGGAAAGACGTTATTATAAAAATTTGCAAGTGGGCTTTTTTGCCGAAAAGTCAAAATATTAACCCTATATGGATCAAGTTACACAAAATAAAAATTTGTATCAAATGGAAAAAAGATTTTTTGTCGCTCCAAACACAAACTCGAATTATCCAATTTATTTTTTTTTCTTCAATATCAACTATTGCATGGTACAAATATCAATCGACATCTCCAAAATTTGACATTTTAAAAAATCTTTAAAATTAATTTAAAAAAAACAAGTTTTTGCATTTTTATCAAATTCGTGGGTCATTTTGGATTCCAGGCTAAAGTGGGTTAATGGTATTCGATGAGGTCAAAATTCCATGTCTGAATCATTTTGACTATATTAAATGAATAAATGAAATAAAATATAATTTTTTTCTATATTTTGAATTTTTGGAATTTTTAATAGAAATAGACTTTTTTCCAAAATGGGCCATTTTCGTCCAACTTTCGGCACGGGTTAAAAAAAAATCGATTTCTTCCATTTGGGACCATTTGCAATAAAACTGGGGGGTGTTATGAGAAATCTATTTTTAAATACACCGCATTTATTTTTATTTTCCAAAAAATATTTAATTACCCAGGTGAAAATGTTCATATATGGTTATATATGGGTTCATATATGGATCAGAAATTTGAGGGTATATGGCAGCATATGGTCATATATGGAGATATATGAATGTTTATATATGGTCATATATAATTAGATTTCCTTTTTTTCAATAAAATATTGTTTTTCTATTTTAGTTTGGTACGGTTAGATATGTTTATTTTATATACTGCATAAAAAATCCACTTCAAATAAAAAAAAGATTCATTTTATATTCATTCTACCACGATGAATTTATTAAATAAAAATACCCTAGTAAAAATGATTTTTATATAATCGTTTATGATTTTATACAATTTTCTCGACGAGTATTGTGAAAAGTATATTTTTATATAATTATATCAAAAGATACTTAATTATATAAAATTATATTAACCATATCCAACATTTTCCGGATCAAATCATATAAGGGTTAATGTAATTATATTTATATAAAAATATATTATCTGAAAAATATATTTTGATGTAATCATATAAAGTTATACTTAGTGTTATATATGACAATGATATATAATTCTATAAAATCATAAATGGTTATGTGAAAAATATTTTTACTTGGGTAGCGATATAAATATTACAAAAAGTTTTAAATGTATACTTAAATAAAGAAACAAGGTAAAAAATTATCACAAATTTTATCAAATATAAGAAAAGAATTGATATGAAAAAGACCGTGTTGTTTTCTTTTATAAATATCATCAGTTATAAATGCTTCATAGAGAGAAAACTTGTTATGGAAAATTTGTACGGCGAATTTGTTTAGTTTATACAGTAAAAATGTTTAATAAACCTACCTTTAGCTCTTCTGTGGAAGTTCTGTGACACTTCCCAGATTAGTCCTGTGATATAACATAAGAGATCAACTTTTCGCTCCTGCGAAACTTACAGTAAAAGTGACAGGTTTTTTCACGTAAAGTTACCGGTCCATATAAATCCCACAAACACTAAATATACTGAGTTATAGATATTATAATTAACCTAAATATGTTTTACAAATTTAAAGAAAACGTACAATTTTCAAGAAAGTTGTGATTTAAATTTGTGTATTGAAACATCAAACAACTTAAGCGATGCGTCTGAAGGCAAAATATATTGTGCAGTCGCTTTTTATCCAATTTGAATGAGAGTCGCAAAAAGGATTTAGGTGCCGTAATATTAAAGTATTTTATTTCGAAACGATAGAATTTTCTAAGGCTTTTAAACAATATTTTATATAAACTGTACAAAAGGCCATTTAAATGTTATTTGTCTTCAGACACAGGCCATAGAGCTTTTTTAAAATCGATGGAGCATAGATCCAATTATTTTTGTGGACTAAATCACATGGTTTTCAAATTTCCTTCTTCCTTTTCTTGCGTGTGAATGTAATTTATCTATGCATTCAGAATCTGTAAATAACAACATAAACGCTTTTAAATTTATAAATTTACAGACAAATATGTTAATTCTTACATCATCATACTAAGCACTTAACTTACAGTGGGGAGCGTTATTGAGTACATATCAGTACTTGAGGAAACTTGCAGACATAAAAATATCAGTCAAGGGGACTAAAGTATACTTTTCTGAAAGCAAAAGGTAATCTAAATCTGGCCTCAGAAATGACCTTCCTTATCAGACTTTAGAGCTATATAAATGGGAAAAACTTAACTTTTCTTCAAAATATTTCGAATCGTATATTTTCTTGAAAAATATTTTTAACAAGATTTGTAACGGCATCTGAATATACTACTCTTCCTCTTTAAAATGATTTTTTAATTCTTTTGATAACATATTTTTTTACGGATATATCGTTTATTGAAATTTGGGCCTTCACCGCAATTTCAAAGTAAAATTGTAAAAAAAAATAAAAGACCCAAATTTCAAAAAACGATATATCCGTAAAAAAATATGTTATCAAAAGAATTCAAAAACTATTTTAAAGAGGAAGAGCAGTATATTCAGATGCCGTTACAAATCTTGTTAAAAATATTTTTCGAGGAAACATACGATTCGAAAAATTTTGAAGAAAAGTAAAGTTTTTCCCATTTATATAGCTCGAAAGTCTGATATGGAAGGTCATTTCTGAGGCCAGATTTTGATTAAGCGAACCTTTTGCTTTCTGAAAAGTATACTTTAGTCCCCTTGTCCGATATTTTTATGCCTGCATTTGTAAGTTTCCTCAAGTGCTGACATGTACTCAATAATGCTCCCCACTGTATATTATTCATAGATTGCAGCAAAAAGTAGCAAAATAACTTTTAGCACCAAAATTGTGAATTTTTCTTAATATTTTCTTACACATTTTTTGAAAGAAAATACAAATAAAAATATGTTTTCTTTTTATGAAATAAAAAAGTCAAAACAAAAAATTGTGTGAGTTTTTTAAATGCATAAATTTTATAACAATTAGCCATCCATAGTACCTATAATAGAATTAATTCAAAAATTTGTTTTCTATAAACGAGTTTGCAGGAAATTGCAGCATTCGTTTAATCATCAATCATTTTTGTGTCGAATTTTTAAATTGATTATTAGATAAATCTGTAATATACTTTCGGCTACCACAACCGAATCATGCGATTGGCTACAAATGCGGTTATCAGAACTGAATCTGTTGTCTGGGTGCGGAAGACGTAATTAGGGTAATGTAATTTTCGCTCAAGTAATTGAATAGGGTCGTAATTGTATAGAATAAGGGCTCAAACAGAAAACATAGAGCCTTCATATATGGCCTTATCTGATAAAAAAAATTAAAACATATTACCTATGGAATAAGATATGCATTCATATATGACGATATGTGGAATACATGAATCAATATGTGCAATATATTATCATATATGGATTCATACATTACCATATATGAACTTTTTCTTTAAATGTATTTACCCATATATGCTTCCATACATAATATATATGTTAATATATGATCATATATTAAACCATATATGCTCGTACATGAAACAATATATGACAATACATGAACATATATGAACATTTTCACCTGGGTATTTATTATTGAGGAAGTTCAGCAATACTTTCGATACTTAAAACTATACAGTGATACTTAATATATTTTTTTTTCTAAACAGTTGGTTTGGAAAGTCACATATGTATGTACATTTTTTTGGGTATTTACACAGGAAACTCATTATGCAAAATTAGCTTGAAGCCATAAAAACAAGAATCCTTTTTTTATATGTTAAGTAAGCAAAAAAATAAAAATTTAAGTTTAAAGTTTTCGTCTTTTCCTATATTAGTAAGTATATATATTTGTACATAAACATATTTAAATATCAAATGATTTCAAACAAATGTTTGTATATAGCAAGGACGTATACATCAATAAATTTTAAAGTCCTGTGTAAACAAAACAGTGTTGTTTTATTCCAGAATGTAAAGTCCTTTTGATATTGCAATCAATTTGTAAAACAAAAAAATATTTTTGTGTTTCTTCATTGTTGTTATTTTCTTTACAATAAATCCTATTTTTTGTGAAAAATAAAAATAGCAGCTTTCAGTTTAAAGTTTCTTTAGCATCTCAAATCTTTAATATTCTGTTATTTTCATGGCCCACATATGTTAAGGGAAAAGATGTTTTTGTGCCCCACATTACATGTATGAAACAATTTTAAACATGTTTGAAATTTTCTTTACAATTTTAACCCCTTTGGCTTTATTTTGAGAACAACGCTTATTATGCTAAATTTCGTTGATTTATTATGATTGTTAAAATTATATAACATGAGAGTACAAAATGTGTGTTATTTGTAAAGTTTAAAATTTAGCTTAAAGTGAATTTTCTTTTATCTTGTTTAGATAAAATCAAGAAATATTTAATAATTACAAATTATCGCATATGAACAATATTATAACTTCTTTTTTTACTTTAGATGGGTAACCCGCTTGGTCTTATTCTAATTTAATTTAAATAAAATCAAGCAATTTTTTATAAGTTTTGGGTTCACTCAGTTTTATATATGATGTGTAGCTACCTAAAGGTAACTAGTTAGCTGAATCCCGGCTGAAACTTTGGCTCAAAAGGAAAGACTCCCAACGCGGACCGGTAGATTTAAGTGAGTTTCTGATATGTTATAGAGAAGAAAAATATAAAGGACACTTATTTTGTTTAGCTTCCCAAACTCATATTTAAGGGTTAAAAAATGGGGTCAAAAAAGGCCCAATTTTTGTATTTTTCGTTTTATTTCATATTTCTTCAAAAGTAATGTAAGATGTTTGAGATGCCCTTTTATCGGTGTATAAAACATGCTTAAGCAGAAAAAACATCAAAATTTAGGTGGTTTTGTATGGGGATGTATACAGGGTTAAGGTTCAAATTCACATATATTTTTCCTTATCATATTTAAATGAGGGGGTGTTTTGGCCTTTTCTGTATTCGATTTACTTCGGTTTCGAGACGAATTTTTCCGAAGGTCTATATTTTAAAAAAATTGGGAACCTCTGACTTTTTAACATACGTAGTAGGGGATCAAACATTTTCTTTTTGAGACTAGATTCCGGTTATGTAGACCGCAAATTCCAATTTTCATGTTTCTTTGGACCACTCTAATATATAGACTGCTTCAACAGATTAAACTTATATACGATTTTTAAAAATCTAAATTTGTTTACGATTGCTTTTATTTATATAGTCTGAGTTTAAAAATTAACACTAGGGCAAGTTTTCTAATCAATATTAAAACTTTTCTTTTTTTAATTTTACTTAAGTAACAAATTTTATTTCAAAATTTAAATATTTAAGCCAAAATTTTGTTTGTCCTGTATATAAAACTGCGCCAAAAATTGATTATTTTGACCCTCCAATACTTTTTCTTCTGATTGCGATAATATTTCAACTATATATTTGCCATTAAAAATCTACTGGAGAACGAGCATTTAAATTTTATTTTTTTGTTTTATTTAGGCGATATAGCACAATAAAAGTTGAAGACGAATCAAGAAATCTAATAGTCAAATTATTTCGGTTTTTGATACAAATAACACTATCAGTAAATTAATTGCTGGAACCGCGCATGGTTGTTGGAGTTATGGCGATTTTCGCTTTTTGAAAATTACATAATTTGGAGAATTTGGCACTAAACTTCAATAAATTTTGACGAAATTAGTTTACTTACTACTAGCCCTGAGTATGTAATCTGTGTTTAATTTAAAAATCTGTCAGCTAGTTTTTGATTTGGAGAGATATTCTTAAGACGTATCCTGCCGTTATCCTGTGAGTCCTGGAGAAAAATATGTAACTCATTTTACAAGTAGACATACTAAACTAGATTTGTTATTATCGATAATGTACGTCAGATCGTAAATGTATTTTTGACGATTTTTTAAAAAGTTAATTTTTTTCAAATTTCCTTCTCGCTTGAAAATCGTTTCTTATACAAAAAAAGTTTGAAGGCAAAAGAGTATTTAATTGTGTTTTCTATCGATGTGATATGAATTTATTTAGCCAAAAACTATTTAAGATCTGAAAACCGCTTTTTGGCGGCCTTGGGCGTTAGAGGGTTAAGTAGACATCATAAACACAAAATATTGTAAAAATTATTCAGCGAATGAACAATAAGGGCAACTATCGGTCTAATATAAAATCTAAATTTTTTGTTTCTATCATACTTGAGAATTTTTCATTAGTATTGAAATATCATTGCCATTAGTTGATACTAATGTCAATTATTTCGGTTTTCGGAAAGTTCATTACCATTTAATGGTAACGAAATATTTTTCGTTAGAAAAAAAAATTAATAATGGTAGTGAAATTACACTAATGCATAAAAAAACTAATTACAATTGATTAAAAACTATTTGTTTACAAAAAAATTCCGATAAATGAAAACGAACAACGGGTTTGGCCAGTGAAGTTATAAAATATAATTTTTTAAGGAGGATCCTTTTCATTGCGTTCTACTTTACTTGGATACAAATAACAATATAATTTAAAGTAATACTTGATTACAAATTGAGCATGACCCTGAATTTTTTTCTCCATTTTTACGTTTTTCTCTCAATGGCAATTATTGCTTTTAATTGATGCATTATCAATGGTAATGAAATTTAAAAGCATTGTCACTAATCGATGAAATAAAATTTTAAAATCATTACCATTAATTAAAAAAAAAAAATGGTAATGAAAATAATTTCATTACAATTTATATCAATGCAATGGTAATGAAATCATCAATTAATTAGTGCACCTAATTAATTAGTCCCATGCATGGTTTCTATATAATTCAGATGTGAAGCAATAGTATTGTTATCACTGGTTACGCGAGTGTTACATTAGTACCAGTTTTGCTCCCTATTTTTATACCCTACACCACTATGTGGTCAGGGTATTATTAGTTTGTGCTGATGTTTGTAACACCAAAAAATATTGGTCGTAGACCCACCTTATAGTATACCGATCGGTTCAGAATTTTTATACCCTACACCACTATGTGGTCAGGGTATTATAAGTTTGTGCTGATATTTGTAACACCAAAAAATATTGGACCTTTTAGTATTCCGATCGCCTCAGAATTTTTGTACCCTACACCACTGTGTGGTCAGGGTATTATAAGTTTGTGCTGATGTTTGTAACACCAAAAAATATTGGTCGTAGACCCACCTTATAGTATACCGATCGGTTCAGAATTTTTTTTTATTTCGATTTAACGATGTCCGTCCGTCTGTCTGTCTGTCCATGCAATCTTGTGCGCACTCTACAGGTCGCACCTATTAAGATATTTTGATGAAATTTGGTACGCAGACCTATGTTGGCCCAAGGACGAACAAGTTTGATTTTGGTGAATATCGGTCCATGTTTAGACCTAGTGCCCATATAAGGGTCCTACCAAAAGTATACTGTTTATACGCTGCAGGTCGTAAATATTAAGATATTTTGACGAAATTTGGTACACAGACCTATGTTAGCCCAAAAACGCAGCCTATTGATTTTGGTGAATATCGGTCCATGTTTAGACCTAGTGCCCATATAAGAGTCCCCCCAAAATTGGCTTGGTTACAAACTGCAGGTCGTAAATATTAAGATATTTTAATGAAATTTGGTGCGCTGACTCACATTATAGAAAATTTTGACACGAGCCCCATTTTAACCCATTCGAATTTCGTATCCAAACATTAGTTGGCTTTTACCCAGACTGGTGTAGGGTATTGTATAGTCGGCATGCCTGACTTTAACCTTTTTACTCGTTTTTCCTTAAATTGTAATTTTCAAACTACCCAGCAAAATATTGGTAATGTCACCTTATTACTATTTGCATTACCGATAATGATATATCGTTACCTTCTGCATTCTTTTATAATATAAAATAATGACTTAAATAAGTACTTTTTACACAATTAAATTTTTTAATATTTTATATGTAAATATAATAACTCCTTATTTTTGAGGATCAAGTAAGCAATCGGATAACCATAGTATACTATAGTAGCCCCACTCATTAAAAAATTGAGAGCTTGTCCCTATCTCATGTAGTTGTAGTGGTATTAAGAACCATATGTACAAGTAAAATTACAAACACTACTTAATTTTTTCAAATGACAGAAAAAGAGTAAAGCTAGTATATTATACTATACGGATAACCACTTATAAGTGGTCTTTATGAAATCCCCACCGGAATTGAATTGGAAACGGATTGGATTCTGTAAATGGGCTTATAAAAATTAACAGACATGACATAACAATGACGTCATAAAACTTTTAATTTCTTTATGTTTTAAAAACTTTAAATAAAAATATATAATAAATATATAAGTAACATTTAAAATTTGTTATTAAAATTAATTGATTTAATGAAAATAATTTTGATTGGATTGGAAATGTCCTCATCAAATCCGTAGAGAGGATTTGTAGAATCCAATATCGGAACTAAAATTGTTTTCTTAAAATAACAAATTTTAGCGTTATTTATCCGTTACATATATTCAATAGATTTTCTGCAACATAAATATCTAAAAAGTTTTATGACTTCTTTATAATGCCATTTCCATTAGTTTTTATAAACCTGTAGATAGAATCCAATTCCTATGGGGATTTCATAAAGACCACGATAATTCAACGTTTCGTAAGCATGTGTGTAACCTCTGATTATTCAAAATCTCATACCTACTTACTTTTAATATTTTCGTAAGCGAGCGGGTAAGCGTGAGTACTTATAAAAACGACAATGCAAAACAAAAATAATGAGTTTAGACGCCAAAAAAAATAAGTTGTGCGGAGCTATGAACTTCTATTATATAACCACTTATTGGGTATTGAAAGATTTTTCTGGGTAGATCTGTATTTATTTCTAAAGTGGGAATTCATTAAAAATTGTGTTCCATTTATATAACATCTCCACGTTAATTTCTATATTTGTTTGTACTTAGAGGCGGTAGTAGGTACTAGTACTACACCATTTCGAATTGTATTTCGGAAATTATAACTTTATTTCAGAAGTTATCAATTGTTTCTCAGATTTATCAATTGCATTTCAGCAATAATTTCAAAAATCTTGGTTTTTAATTTTTATTTAAAATTAAAAATTGTTTTTGTCCGAACTTTTTTAATTGATTAATTAGAAATTTATTAATTTAGTTCGAGGATAATTAACATAATAAGTACTTTTTCCAAAAACTGCTATTTTTCTTCATCAAAATACTCTCCTGACAAATACTTCACAGAGTTTTTGGTTTCAAAAACCTCTACACTTTCAGGAATGAAAATACGATCATTTCGGGGATTTTCCAGGTCCCCTTCATCAGTTTTCTTTAGAAAGTGGTGGCATTATTGCAATGCGAATTAAAGCATCAAAATCTCATATTAAATGTAGTCTGCTACATCAACAAAATGCGAATGAATCAAACAATAAAATATGTTTTCGAAGTCTTCCGCAAGCATGTACTTTATACCATTGACATAAATAAATACAAATTTTTATTTTTACAAGAAGAGGCAAAAAAAATTGTCTCCGTACTATGAGTGTTGTCAAAATCTTGGTTTTTAATTTTTCTTTGAAAATAAAAGTTATTTGTTTTTTTTTTCTGAAATAAGTACAATTGGAAATGGTATAGTTTTAAAATTACTAGTCAAAAAAAACTAGTACTTTTTAGAACTAGTTTGATCATTTGCTGCTGGGGATATTTAGAGTTTACTGTTTCATGCTAATAATTTTTTGGGCTTAAAAGATGGAAATGCCTACTTAAAATTTATGTTTTGAGCTCAGCTGAGTATTGAATCAAAGAAATCCTGACACTCATAGAAATAAATCTGTTAAAATAGCATAAAAAGTTACTAAAAATTAGTTAAAAATGATGCTGCAGAAAAAACTGCTAAAATTAGCAGATTTTTTTACTAAATACGAGTAAAATGAGAACAGCAAAATTAAAACAGTTAAATTTACAGAATTTTAGTTATATTTAGGCTAACTTTTAATTAATTGAAAATAGCAAATTGTACTGTAAAATCTTCAGAAAATTTTGCTAAATATTTGTAGACTAAAAATAGCAAAAATAAACTGTTAAATCTACAAAATTTTTGCTATTTTTAAGCTAAATTTAGTTGAATGCAAATAGCAGTTTATTCTGCTAAAATTATAAGAAATATTTGCTAAAAAATTCTAAACTGCTGTTTGCAAAAGGCTCGATTTTTATTTGCATTAAAAAAAATCAAAAAAAACTTTGAAAATTTTTAATTTTTTGGTGGTTTTTTAGGCTACTAATTATTTTGTAAATTTTTTACTGATTTTAGCAGGTTAATTTGCTATTCTCCATTTACAAAAATTTTCCTCAAATATAACTAAAATTCTGTATATTTAACAGTTTTATTATTTCTGTTCCTATATTACTAATAAATAGGAAAAATAATCTGCTAATTTAGCAGTTTTTTTCTGCAGCATAATTTTTAACTAATTTTTAGTAGCTTTAAGTAATTTTTTACGGACTTTTTTCTATTAGTGCACTACAGATTCCTTCAATTAAATTATAAGCAGCAACAGTTCTCATAAGTAATTTTTTTTATTTTCTTTATTTTTTTTTTTTTTTACTTAAAATTTAAGTTTTCTAAAAATTCTACTCATTTGCGCTTATTTTTTTTTTTTTTAATACAATTCTCTGGATAATTAGCAAAGAACTCAACTAATTAGTTGCTTAAATAAAATATAATTTCATTAATACATTTCCTTATAAGATATTTCTGCACTTTTTTTTAAACTTCCTGATTATATTTATATACTTTTTTTACCTTAATAAACTATGAAATGAATTGCTTTACACCAGACGGCTAGACTTAGTATCATCAATACACATACACACTGCAAAATGGATAGAAAAAAGCACAACATTCAATGTTTAACGGAAGTCACTTAATTTCTCTGTTTAAGTTCAGTCTTTTTCCATTTATCCATTTTACAACTCATATCCGCATAAATACAGAAAGCATCTTCATTTTTGTTATTTGCCAATATTTGTCCTCTCTGTGTTAAAATCAAATAATAAAACTGAAAAAAATTATACATTTATATTCATATATGTGGGAATGTTTGTATGACTATGATTCGGGGTATTATGTGTGTGCCCTTTTAAGTGCACTTGATATAGTTTGTGAATTACAACCGTGCGACAACAACACTTATAAATGTATGTGTGTATTTGTTTGTATTCATGTATATTTTTTTTTTTTTTTTGGTTAGTTGGAATAAACTCTCATCATTCGTATTCATATATGTATATAATATTAAATATTATTACCTTTTTGCATGTGTATGTGTCTGTGATATTTGTGTTGTAGTGTGCGTGTGTGTGTGCGGGTATGGAGAGATAATACAATTGACAAAATATGTTACCAACCTAATGAAAATACAAATTACTTCCGCACATTGGCACGTCCTAAAAAAAAAATGATGATAATATAGACATTTCAATAAGGAGCAAAAAATGCAAAATAAAAAAACCAATACAAGCATTACGAACATTTTGACAAATATTATTTTTGCCAATAACGTATGTATGTACTTTTGCTGACCTGGGTAATATCAATTACAGTTCCATTGCATGTAATATGTATTGGAGTTTTCAAATTGCAAGTAGGTTATTGTAATTGAAGTTTCGATTTAAACTTAACTCTCTAATGCTCTATTTTTTTATTGCGATAATATTTAAACTATAAATTTGGTGTTGAAAATCTACTATGGAACAAATATTTATTAAAATTTTAATTTATCTCTTTATATAGGCGATATAGCACAACAAAGGTTGAAGACGTATCTATAAACCCAGTAGTCAAATAATTTCGGTTTTAGCTGTAATAACACTATCATTAAAATAAAATTACGTACCGAAAATTGTTGATTAATTGTTATTTTTTTTTTTTTTGCAGAAGTTATGGCGATTATCGCTTTTTGAAAATTACCGAAATTTGTTTTCTTTACTACTACCACTGGGTATAAACTCTGTGTTTAATTTCAAAAAAAAATCTGTTGGGTAGTTTTTGAGTTAGAGAGTTATTCGTAAGACGTATCCTGCGGTTATCCTGTGAGTCCAGGAAACAAATTTTAACTGATTTTACAATTAGAGTCTCTAAACTATCTTTGTTATTATCGATAATGTACGCCAGAACGTACATTATCGATAATAACAAAGAACGTATTTTTGGCGATTTTTCAAATATTTTTTCTTTTTTAAAAAATTAATTTTTTCAAATTTAATAAATTTTCAATTTACATGCTTCTCGCTTGAAAACCGTTCCTTATACAAAAAAAGTTTGAAGGCAGAAAAGTAGGTAATTAAGTTTTCTATAGATATAATAAAAAATATTGTTATTTAGCCAAAAACTATGGAATTTTCACTCTCCACAACCCTACAAATATGCCACTTTGAAAAAAAATGTGGTCTGTTCAAAAAAATCACCAAAAAATTTTGTTTGGAGGTAGCACATCGCAATTGAAGTTTCGAGGTTGTACTTGTTATATTATTTTTAATTAATTAAAAATAATGGAAAAAATGTGAAAAATTAAATATAAATATAACGATCGCGACATATCAAATCTAATACATTTTTAGGTGTACATTACGAATTTGAAATCAAAATTGAAATTGGAGTCGCAGATTTCGCGAAATTTGAAAATTACATACAAAAAATTAGCAACTTCGATCAGGATGTTTTCTTATATTTACCAATATGAAAATTTCGTTTTTGCATTAATATATATCTGTGGAATGTCCTATTATGAGAGATATGGTTTTTGGTAGCAATAAAATGATAGCAATCTAAATAATAGCGAAATATTAAAAAATGTCAAATTTTAACTTAATTTGCAAGGATATCTGTTATCCTTTTTAAAATTAAAATCAGTGTTATATATAATGAAGGCCCTTGGTAAGTGAATTGCAAAAGTATAACAAATTGCATTTTTCGATAACACCGTTTACAGGTAATTAGGAAAATATCTCAAAAACTTGAGTTTTTTTGAATTTTCAAAAACCGCGAATAATTTATAAACCACAAATTTTTTTTAAGTTTCGATTGCTGATACATAATCTTCATTAAAATAAAGATCAGATTTGAGAAATTTGCGCATTCAAGGCAAAAACAAGTTGAATTTTTAATTACATCTTTTCGGAAAATTTCGAAAATTTGACTAAAATATATATTTTTTTGTATAAATTTAAAAAAACCGCGAATTACTTAAAAGTTACTTAATTTGTTTAAGTTTTGATTTTAAATTCCTTATATTCACATTAATTAAGACCAGATTTAAAATTGTTAAATAATAGCGTACAGGTTAAAAAATAATTAAATTTAAAGTCAACCCTACTTTTTGTATAAATTACTCTAGAGATAAATTACTACACTCATAGAAATAAATCCGTAAAAATAGCAGAAAAAGTTACTAAAAATTAGTTAAAAATGATGCTGCAGAAAAAACTGCTAAAATTAGCAGATTTTTTTACTAAATACTAGTAAAATGAGAACAGCAAAATTAAAACTGCTAAATTTACAGAATTTTAATTATATTTAGGCTAACTTTTAGTTAATTGAAAATAGCAAATTGTGCTGTAAAATCTGCAGAAAATTTTGCTAAATATTTGTAGACTAAAAATAGCAAAAATAAACTGTTAAATCTACAAAATTTTTGCTATTTTTAAGCTAAATTTAGTTGAATGCAAATAGCAGTCTATTCTGCTAAAATCAGCAGAAATATTTGCTAAAAAATTGTAAACTGCTGTTTTCAAAAGGCTCGATTTTTATTTGCATTTAAAAAAAAAATCTAAAAAAAAACTTCGAAAATTTTAAATTTTTTGGTGATTTTTTAGGCTACTAATTATTTAGCAAAATTTTTTGCTGATTTTAGCAGGTTAATTTGTTAATCTCCATTTACAAAAATTTAGCTCATATATAACTAAAATTCTGTATATTTAACAGTTTTAGTTTTGCTGTTCCTATATTACTAATATATAGCAAAAATAATCTGCTAATTTAGCAGTTTTTTTCTGCAGCATCATTTTTAACTAATTTTTAGTAGTTTTTACTAAATTTTTTACGGACTTTTTTCTATTAGTGTAATTCTTAAAAGACAACTTTTTGTGCTACCTCTAAATAACAGCGGATTTAGCTGAAACTTGGCACAGAGAGTTTTTAGACATTAAGGAATAGGGGCAATATTGTGGAGATCGCGAATTCCAATTTTCGTGTTTTTTTGGACCACTCTAATAAACATGTTTGAGGGTATATGAGCATTTTTCACCGGGAAGTTATACCTATAATTTAATCTTCTTACCGATTAATTATTAAGTTATTGGATTAATTCTTAACGTGTTAGGAATCAAGTCATTCACCAGATTGCTGTACAACTATTGCGGAACTCTCTTATTTACAGTGGGGCGCACTTAAGAGAACATGTTACTATTTCAGGAAACTTAAGTACCGAAAAATGTCTGTTACTGGGACTAATCTATACTGTTCTAAAAACAAACTGTGAGCTAAATTCAAATCTGGAGGCTGTGGAAAAAAAATTTTATTTTATCGAAATATTCCGAATTGTACTTATTTTCGTTTAAAATGCTTTTTGCATTTTAAGCAAAGCTTTTTTATTTTTTTACAATTTTGCTTTTAGACTGCCCAATAAACATTGAGAAACTAAAAATTCATGAATTAAACTTCTTTGAAAGCCATTTGTTTCAGTTAACTTTTCATAAATTGAGGTAACTTTTCGGAAATTCTGTTTTCATTTTCTGTCGACAATAAATAACCAAATATAAATAATTTAAAACTTCATAAAAATCAGGCATTTGACTGAACTAAAACAAATAAGGTTTGTAGCATTTAATTCCTCGTAAAAATATATAGCGAATAACAAAAACTTAAATCTAAATTGGTACTTAATAGGGCAAGGAATTCAATGCAAATGCATGTTTTTTTCGATTGTCCAAATCCAATATGGACTAAAAATTTATCCGAATCATCAAATTTAGAACAGAATGATATCTTTTCGCGTATTTGCATATTTTGACAAAAATGCATGTTTTTGCATACTTAGACAGGTTCTTTTGCATCAGGTTCTTTTGCGTCACTCATGTGGCAGGTTCTTCTGCGTCAGTTCTGTGACAGGTTCTTTTGGGTTAGACCATAAGACAGGTTCATTTACGTCAATCCTGTGACTGGTCCTTTTGCGTCGGTCCTGTGACACGTCACAAGGGGCAATTGACCCCCTCCTAGGACAAGACCATGTAAAAGTTACCGGTCTTTTTCATATAAAAGAACCGGTTCAAGGACCGGTCCCCCTCTCCAAGGACCGGGCACGTGACATGTTCGGTGACCGCTTCATTTTTCCACAGGGATGTTTTCTTATAAAGTTTCAAAGCTTATTTCACACCGTAAAGCTAATTAAAAAAGATGTTAATGAAGTTTTTCTTACAAACTCTCAATTTATCCATGATATGTAATTTTTAATTAATCTTCTCTCAAAGGTGTCACTTACACATGTGGTTAGTTAATGAAATAATATGTTTTAGATATAGCCAGAAAGTGTTCGAACAAGAATCAATCAATGCTAGCAACGCAAGTTTTAAATTTTAAATAGAAAGTTTACAATAAACTTTAAATGATATTCATCATAAAAAACTAAAAATTATGTAATTTTTTCCCATGTAAATCATGTTTTATAAATAAATTTATAAAAAAAAAAAATTCATTTAACTTCCATCTAACGTACTTTTTCATGGTCAAATGAATACAAATGCGATTTGCACTTTATTTTTCAGTGTTAAATTCAATTTATATTCATATTTGTGCACACATTTTTGAGTCTATTATTTGTAGATTTACATATCATCTTCATCTTTAGTCATATTTTTTGTATTTTTATCAATTTTTCTTTTTCTTTTTTTTTACAATTTGTAGTATGTTTTTAGAGTTATTACGTTATGTTTTGTATGCAGAAGAATAAAAAGATTTGTATGATATTTTAAAGGAAATTTACCATTACTTCTTTGTGCACACCAACAGACAAATATGCAGTGAACTTGAGTTTATGCTTTTTTTCTCCATATTTTTCACTTTCAATTTGTCACGAATAGAGTTATAAATCTTAAGTAAAAAAAAAATAAATATAAATGTTAATGTTAATATGTGTGTGTACTTATATGGATATCCATTTACATCAGTGATCAACAACCTAAAGGACCACTATATTACCATATGTGACCTTCTCCGAGAAAAGGGACCTAGTGTGTGAAAATGAAGTTTTGAGAAGAACGCATTTAAAGTTAAATTAAAAATTAAATTTTAATCTTTTTCTCATTTTTGTCGAAACCCGTTTTTTGACACACTAGGTGAAGCAGAAGGTCACATATTAGAAAATTTTATCAAATTCTGATTTTTATAGTAAAATGTTTGTACCCTTAGACTACGACAATCGTAGCTAATATTGGAATTAATTAATAAAGAATTTTTCTCAAAATCATTTGCAGGAAGAAAAAAAGAGGGAGAAAATATGTTTATTAAAAAATTTAACAGGCACAACGTTATCACTAGATGCCGAAAATTCGTCTCACCCAAAGAATCATCAGTAGTTAAGTTTACACTACTCTGTAGTACAGAGTATATCTAAATAGTGCTGATGATGACATCTATCATGCAAAAGGAATGATCCTTGCAATAAATCTACTCGCAATTCTGAAGACAAGTGGATAAAATATGGTACATAAGAATGTATTTCCCAAGTACGAACACTAATGAAAATGATTAAAATTAATAAAGAATTTTTCTCAAAATCATTTGCAGGAAGAAAAAGAGGGAGAAAATATTTTTATTAAAAAATTTAAAAGGCAAAGCGTTATCACTAGATTGCCGAAAATTCGTCTCACCCAAAGACTCATCAGTAGTTAAGTTTACACTACTCTGTGGTACAGAGTATATCTAAATAGTGCTGATGATGACATCTATCATGTAAAAGGAATGATCCTTGCAATAACTCTACTCGCAATTCTGAAGACAAGTGGATAAAATATGGTACATAAGAATGTATTTCCCAAGTACGAACACTAATGAAAATGATTAAATTTGGTACATATTTTGACCTACCAGCCATGTCAAGAACTTGAATTTTAAGCCATTTTTTTCATTTCTTGGGAGACATAGCTTTTATCTCCAAATATATATGTATAACTCAAATTTTTGTCGATGACTCTAGTCTGGCATGATAACCCGGTTTCATTTTGTTATTTGTGTTTTTGTCTAAATTTTAATTTGAGGGCCATTACATCCTTGTGAACAGACCAGTTTTTGACCCTTAACCACACCAATCTTTTTAAGTCTAACTACTACTAACAGTAGTGTTACGATTCAACACTTTACACTATGGTTAAGATCCTGTTCCTGTTGATTTTGAATAGAATAGAAAAGTAAATCAAATCACAGCGGAAGTAAGACTGAATGTACCGATTTCTCTATATGAGTGTTTTTAAAGATGAGATAGTAAACTACATATCTATCTATACATAAGTATATATGCAATATACACAAATACAGGTACTAGCACATACATATGAGGCTTTCCATACCAACTGTCTGACTGCAGATAAAGTATCAATGTTAAATAATATTAAAATTACAATACACTCAAAATAGTTTGTAGTTTAAATTAACTGAAAATGTAATTTAAAATCAATGAAAAATCACTTGAAAACCGGTCTACTGACTTTTCATTTAAATCAAAAGAACTTTTCATTTATTTTTAAATGTTAATAAATAAAATACAAAATCCTTAAAAAATAATGATTTTTCATTTATTTCGTTTTTTTAAATTTCAAAAAATTAACTACAAAATCCGTAAGAATAAACGATATTTAGTTTATTTCATTTTTTTAACTGACCTAGAAATCGAAAAGGAATTCTTTTTTTAACAAAACATTTTAACTGAAAATATTAACTGTAACAGAAAATCCGTATTTATATGTAATTTATTTTTTAAATAAACGACAAAAACAGTTAAAAAATATATTTCTTTGTATTTTAACTGAATAATCATTTAAAAACAAATGTACGGATAACTTTTTAAATAAACTACAGTCAATTACTGTATTAATATTTTCAGTGTATTTATTTTTCTTTATCATAAGAAATACGAATCATAAGAATACAATTACAAATGGAAAAAATTTCTTATTTTTCGGCCCTCCGAATTTGCACCCAGGTCAAACCGCTGGACTTAGGAGCTTGAAATTTGGTATGTGAGTTCGGCATAGACCGAAATTTCGAAATCTTATGGAGAGGAGCGAACAGGGGGAAAGACTCCCTTGGTGGCCTGTCCGAACCAGTGATTTGATTTGTGGCACAACTGTGACATTTTTGGCACAATCAAAGGTTAATTGGGTACACTGGCACAATCAATATTATTTTGGTTATATCCATAAGAGAAAAAGGATTTATATATTTCAAAGTAAAATAATAATTCTCTAAAAGTGCATTCATTGAAAACTTTTAAATTTATAGCTTCTGAGTTTTTATTAGTATTCAAAATACCTTCTCCAAAAATGAAATTTTGTACACTGATTTACACGGATCCAAAGACAGATTAGTTAGAATCGTTATATGTTTGGCCCTAGTGCCCACATAAAGGTCCTCCAAAATTGGCACTTATGCTTCTTTGTACGTTACAGTTCGCAAATATCAAGATATTGTATTAAAATCTGATACGCTAATTCACATGGACCCAGGGAGAAAATCTATTGATCCATATGGACTATATTTACGATTTTCTTTTAAATACATCTACATTAGGAAATTTCAAAATTTCCTACTGATTTTATAATTTTTTTATTAATTTATAGACAAATTGTATCAAAGTGAATTTCAACTTATTGAAATTTCAAATCCAAACATTAGTTAGATACCTTTTAACATGACTCATTAAGGGTATCATAGTTAGCAAGCTCAACTTTAACTTTTTTTACTGCCCTACGGGGAAAGGGACCGGTCCCAGATGACACGCAGGATAGGTCCCAAGGGGGCAGAGAGAGGTCGTTGATCGGTCTTTTTCTTTGAAAGAGACATATCACTTTAACATGGCGTTGTCATTGGAAATGACGTATTGCCACAGATTAGACACCTTTCGACATGTCGCAGGTCTAGCCCCAAAGGACATGTCGCCTAACTGATTTAAAGAGACATGTCACCGAACTAACCCAAAAGGATCCGTCAAAGAATGAGTCACACTTTGTATATTTTGTGACATGTCACCCAACTAACCTAAAAGAAACTGATACAGAACCAGTCCCATTACAAAACTGACAAAAACAGTGACAAAACTGAGGTGAATGGAAATTGTTATGGTTTTGGTATTATAAGTAAAATTGTCACAGCAAAACCTTGACAAAATTGTTATGTAATAAAAAGCACAAATATTTTTATTTGTCAACAAATTAAAATATAAAAATTTGTTTTTTTTTAAGAATTTTGGTATGTTTTTTCACAGAAATAAAATATGAAATACATATTCCTTTTTTAAGATGTTCTTTTAAGATATAAGATATATACAGTGGGGCCACGAATTTAACACAATTCAAAGATTAAAATAGTGGCTAAATTCGCCACGAATGGCAAGGAGATGGTTCAGAAAATTGTATAGAATTTTAACGTCATGTTTGTTTTTTCATTTTGTCACTTGTTTTAAGTGGGCGTGGCTTTTAACGAAAAATTAGCGATATCAAACTTTTATCAAATTACATAGTAAAATTTAGGCAGTACTGATCGGTTCTGTACAAACTGTATAATTTTGGAAATCCTATAAAATTTTATTAAATCTTGCATTATTTTTATCTACAAATAGTCACCAGACCTATAATTGTATCACTTTAAATATGACCAAATTTTCCTTTGTTTTTAGCGATTTTAAAAGAAAGTTAACAACACTCAAATTTTAACAGGAAATGCTTTTTACTATAACGTAAAAAAAATCTTAACTGATTTGTTATATTGTGGTAAAAAAAGCATAAAAGTATTCAATTTTAAATTTCCGTGCTGTTAACTTTATTAAAAATCGACAAAAAAAACAAAGAAAAATTTGGTCATGTTTAATTTAAAGTGCTGCAATTTTAAGTCTGGCGACTATTTGTAGATAAAAATAATGCAAGACCAGTCACGGGGGGTACTTTGAGGACGATTAAGTGGTATGCCACCGTTTCACCAGTCATGGGACTAGTCCTTTAAGTATAATTGTCATTGCTTAACCCACAGCAATGGTAAATTATACCAATCCTGTGACAAGTCTTGATTTAACCACTCACAGGATAGGTACTTTCAGGGCAATTGACCCCTCATTCCCCGTAGGGTGGTTTTTACCAAATTTTTCATATTTGAGTATTGTCGACACTTTTATATGCAAAATATATAATGGACTGTTTTTACATCTTCGACAACTTCTTCGATTGTTCCAAAGTCTCATGTCATCTGATAATATAAAGTTACGTCTAATGTTGTGGAATGTACCCAGATAACCCTTAGATTGTACTATTTTCTTTAATAAAGCTTTTAATTTTAAGGCGTATTTATCTTCTCAAAAATGTTATCAATATAAGACTTTACCCCACTCAAAATAATACACTCACAATATTTTATCGTTAAAAACAACCTAAAATACATATCAAAATAATTGAAAACACAATTAAAAAAAGGACTACTGATTTTTCATTATATTCAAACCATTTTGCTATTTATTTTCAAACATTGTTTAAACAATCCATAAAAGAAATAAAAATAATTGAAAAGTCTGTTAAAACAATCATCAATTTTTAACTGACAAAACGTAAAAAAAAAACGATTTTTTGGTTTATTTTTTCATATTCGAAAGTTTTTTTTTTTATTTCAATTTTCAAAACACTGCACACATAACACACACGTTCTTTGTTTATTTAATTTCTCTTTAATTTAATTTTATTTCATTTTAAATTCAAAGCAATTTTGTTTTGTTCCAACACCAGACCCGATTCGAACCAACGACCTTTGGTTTAGAAGTTCATCGCCTTACCCCTTGAGCCAAACTATATTGATATAAATAGTTTCATAAACATTTTTTTATAATTAAAATTGGTTTTAATTTATTTGAATCTATCTTTTTAAATTTCAAATTACCCATCACACATAAATATAATAGTTAAAAGAAATGCCCTAAATGTAACAACCAACATGCTGTTCTTTCCAAATTTTTGGTATATAAATTTAATGCTTAATGCAGAACTGGAATTAATATTCCACTAGAGGAAATGGAAATCTGAAAAACTTAGATTATACTTTTTATTTTATTGTTTTTGTATAAATATAAAGTTTCATTCTGAGAAACAATATTTCCACCGCTTTTATATTTGTATTGCCTTCCCCTCTATAGAAATTAAAAATAAAGATACACTGAGAGAATTATCTGCATGATATTAATGAATTTTTGCATAAAATCGATAAAGTTTCACGGGAACTCGTCCATTGATACTTTTCATTGAATTAATGGAATTTTTCATAAAATATTTTCAAAAATTTCATTTTATTTGCTTAAAGTTTCATACGATCCATGAAAAAGTTTCACTAAAACTATATTCATAAAATATACGAAGCTTTTTCATCGAATTTCATAAATTTTTCATTTATATTGTGAAGAAAACTTCAACAGTTTACTGAAAAATTTCACTAAAACTCGTCCAGCAAAATTCTCTCTGTGTAGCGTCTTCCTTTATTAAGCCATCGATATTAAACTTTGGAGCAAAATTGCACAAAAATATTTTTATCATAAAATTATTTAAGATTTTAAAATCATCTTGTTTGACGACAATTATCTTAAAAGTGACAATACTCTCTGAATTAGATGAGAATAAGATTAGTCGACTGACTGGAAATTCCAATTTACATAAATCAAAGTCCCTAGAATTTAGTGTTTAACTGCAGTTATAAAATTTAATTTTAATTAAGAAGAACTTGCGTTATATTTACTTTTTTTGATTTTTTAAGTTAAATTTTCATTTGAATAAAATTTATAACCCTGTATTTATTTAATTTCTGATATGCATAAAACTTTTTGAGAATAAAAAAAATTCATAAAATATAAAATCTTTCGTTTTTACTACCACACAAAATTAAAAATAAAAACTCTGTAAAAAAATTCCCCTCAAAGGGCATTATAAAAAAGCTTGTTTCTAAATTTTATTTTAGTATTTTATATTTTTAGTTTTTATAACGATTTGTATGGTGAACATTTAAAACGATTTGTATGGTAAATATTTTAGTCGTATATGCCGACCCTATTGCTAGCAGCTGACATCATCGAGATTTCTTCACATTTTTACAACCCCGTGATTATCAAATCAATTTAAACATTTTTACTAACAATTCAAATAAATTTGGCAATCAATTTCGATAATTTCGTTATCGTAAACACTGGTTGAATTCATATTATTTAATATTCAACTATTTTAAGTAAAAACAAACAAAAGAATTTAGATATAAAACGAAGTTCAGTTTTTCTAGTCGTGCGATAGATTCAAATTATTTTTATAAATTCAAATTGTGTGTTGGGTACATTTGTTTGTTTAAATTTCTTTTTGTTGTATAAATAAATATTTCAAAATATTTTAAATTCAAATTTAATTTATACAATTTTCAAATCGGTTGTGGTGTAGATGTCTGGAAGGTCAGGCATTGACAAAATTTCAATTTTTGAGGGTGGTGGTTCAAATTTCATCCCAACAAAAAATTTTTTTTTTATTTTTTCTATAACTATGTATACACTTAAAATATTTTATCGTTAAAAACCACCTAAAATACATATCAAATTAATTGAAAACACTGTTAAAACAATCGTAAATTTTTAACTGAAAACCGAAAATATTTGAATTTTTTGTTTTAAAACAGAAAACAACGAAATTATTTAAATTATTTTTTTCTAAAAATAGAAATCTAAAAATAGATTATTTGACTGAAAATATCAACTCCTACAGACGATAAATATTTCTTGTAGTTTGTTTTTTATTGACGAATATAAAAAGTTAAACAATATGTTTCAATGTATTTTAATTGATTCTTCAATTGAAAACAAACTTTACCTATTACTTTTCAAATAAACCTCAATCGGTTATGGAAAATATATTGTGAGTGTACGTCTGTTTGCTCAAGATAAAAAATTAACTAAATTTAATAAAACGTATTCCTATTTCTTTTCCTTCGAAACGATTTGTGAGTTTAAAAAATATTTTTGTTAAATTGAACAAATCTAAATTTAACACCAAAATGAGTCAAACTAACGTTTTATTTATTTTTGCAAACTTATTAAATTTATTTGGATTAATAAAATTTAAGAGCCTTCCCAAGATGTGGTCCATACTTTATTAGCACAGCTCTTAAGTTTTATTAATTTAAATAAATTTAATAAGTTTGCAAAAATAAATAAAACTGTAGTTTGACTCATTTTGTTCTTAAATTTAGATTTGTTCAAATTAACAAAAATTTTGTTTAAACTAACAAATCGTTTCGAAGGCAAAAAACAGGAATATGTTTTCAAAAGAGCAAACATTTTGTCAGCTTTGCTCTATCTCGTTTGGTTATTGAGTTAAGGAGCATTTGGAAAAGTCGGGTGGGGAAAAATGCCGCTATCTTTAAAATTTCGGATACTTCGGTGGGTAAAATGAAAATAATTAAAATATTTGCTTAAATCAGCGATGTTTTGCTGACGTATTATTAAGTGTATTATTAAGTGTAGTTAAAACACCTTAAATTTGTAGATATTTGTATCAGCTTTTTTTAAGAAAGCTCATATATCCGAAAACTATAAAAATATAGTTCAGGCACAATGAACCGGCATTTGGCACATTTTAGTCATCGACTTGGCGCAAATAAAAAACTTTATAATCCCATCACTGCTTCAACTTAAGACGTAACTTAAAAATTACTCCTTTCACTGGTTCTGAAGCATAATTTATTACCTATTTTTTATATATTTTAAAGTTAAACTATTTTCATGATATCATTTTCTAGTTATTCAAAATATGTATCTAAATTTTCACAGACTCATATATATCAATGAGAAAACAGTTCCAAATGGATTTTATCATTTATTTGTTTTAAATAAAATAATTTTTTTTTTATTTCTAATTCTATTTTAAAAAAATGTACACTTAAGAAAGTTTGACAGTTACTGCATGACAGTTGTTTGTGTAGTAATAAGTAGTTGTTGCTTTAACTGTTTTTACAGTTGTTTTCCTATGAAAAAATGCAAACCAACTATTATCACAGTTATTTAAAAAAACAACTAAAGAAAATTCCTCTATTTCGTAACAGTTGTTTAAAGCAGTTATTTATTTTATAATAATCATCTACCGAAAGAGTATTTTTGCTGTAAACAGTTAGTTTTGTTGGTTATATAAAAATAAAAAAATTCTTGGCATTATTAAAAAATTCTTGTTTAGTTTATATTTGTTATTGATATATTTTTCGTTTGCGAATAAAAATCAGAAAATGTTATTTTGTGCCCCATGAATAAAAGCTTAATAACTGGAGAACGATTTTGAATTTTGACTTCAAATTTGAATTGAGATAAATTTATTTTATATTTTTTGTAGATTATACGGATAAACTTTTTTGAGTGTATAAGGCTTATTTTAATGAATTCTTATAAAGCAGATTTTCTTCGCAATTTGACAATAACAAAATATATGAATATTTTACACTTATGTTAAATAATATGTAAACATTGCATTTTCATTGCATTATACAATAAATTATAAGACGTGGTGAGTACTAGAGTTGTCAAGTATTCGACCTATTTGAAAAACCGGTTTTCTAGTACTTCTAAAAACCGACTTTTTGAAAAAACGGTTTTCGGTTTTTGTAATTTAAAACCGGTTTGAATAACCGGTTTTTCCGGTTCTTGTAAATAATCATTTTGTATTGCTATATATACAAATTTTCTAATAAAACTTGCAAAGAATTGCTAAAAATCTTGAAACTTACGATTTTCTTCCTTTCTTGAAAGCAATTCGCAGCGTAAATTATTCCGTTAGTACGAATCCACCTTTAGAACTAAAAGTTATTTCTAAAGGCGCTGTTTGTGCTTTTTTTTTTTGTTTCTAATACTACATTTATACTTGAGCAAAAACCACTTAGTTTTTGTATAAAACTAGTTTTTGGTTGTTTTTTTTTTTATGCGTTTTGACAAGTTAAAGACTACAAGAGCCAAAAATCAGGTAGTTTTTCCTTAGGCATAAATGTAGTATAAATAAAAACACTTTCGGACAGATCTAAAAGCTTTTTGGTGAAAAAGCTATCCTCCATAAAAAACAAGAATGATTTTTCACTTCCTCTGGAATTGTTACAAAATTACCGTGGAAGTTTTTTTCGCATTAATTTAATAGAAATGACGATTTGAAAATGTCGCAAAAAATAACGTTGGCCTAACGTAGATTGTAGTTTTCCAAATAATGTGAAACCATTTGTGACTTTTGAAATTTTTATTACAATTTTTGAGCTAAAAAATAAAAAAACAACTCCTTTTATTTACTGAGGAAATGAAAAAATTGAGATTATAAAATTTTAGATCTTTCCTACTTAACTTATTGTGGAAAAAAATTAGAACATTTTTAAGATGGAGAGAAAATGTGGAATTATGCAAACAAACAGTTTCTTGAAAGAATTTCAATATTTTTGTTTCGAAAAATAAACTATTTTGATAATAGTCCACTAATGTAGGCATAGCAACGGCAAAGTAAATAAGCCCTAACTAAAGGAGGGAATCAAACATTAAGGGTCATAAATTTTTAAGTGACAAATTTTCCATACAAAATTCATTTTATAAATGTGTTATAAAGGTTTTCAAATAATTATGCATAGGCACTTAAATATTTTTTAAATATTCGAAAATTTCGAATTATTCGACACGAAAAAACCGGATTCTCGAATAATTCGAAAACCGCCCTAAAAAATACTAAAATACTAAAAATCCTCAGTACTTTAACAAATTTTGAGTGTTAATAATATTTAAAACTAATTTTTAAAAACCCATTCGTGAAATTTTACAAAATTTATTGTTAAAATGTATCTGAAGTTTTAAAGACGGCGCTATTTCTTTCCCTCCCGAATTTTTCAAATGGCCTATATCTCGAAAACTAACAGAGATAGAGAGAAAATTTATAAAAATTTCGACTACCCCTAACCCAATAATAACCCAGTGAAAGGGGTTATGTCTATCCAAAAATGGACCTTGTCGGGGCCTTGGACCCTCAGAAATTTTTAATAAATATTTTCCACTTCATAAAGTGGCCCATATCTCGAAAACTAAGCGACTTAGAGCAAAACGGATAAAATGTTTGCTCCGTTGGAGTATCCTTATATGCCCTCAGAGGGTCCCGAGACCCTAAATATGAATAAATTCTAGGGGCTCAGTATAATGACAGAAAAACTGAAGGTTTACAAATTTTTGAATTAAATTTAGATTTGTTAAATTTAACAAAATAATTTGATAAAATCAACTAATTTTATTTTAAGCCAAAAAACAGGAATAAATTTTGTTAAAGTAACAAATTTTTCTGTTCAGCCAAAAGACTTATTATTTTGAGTGTAGTGGTGAGTAGCTATATTTAAATGCTGCCATCCTATGACAACGTAATGTTAAATTCAGCGATGAAACCATCAGAAAAGAAGTGATGCCTTTGCCACAATATTGATGATTCTATTACTTCTTTGGCAGAAATATTTTTGCTGGGACCTCCAAATTTTACTGTCTGGTTATAAAGGCCAATTAATACAGTAAATTTGATATGATACGGCATATACTTTTTTCAGCTGGAGAGTTGGTATAGAAAGAGTCATATGTATGTTTGATTGTAACAATTGTCCTCCCCAGTATATAAAAGTACATGTTTGTATGTTATGTGGCGTAGTATGTAAAAGATGTTAAATTGTAAAATGAAATCATGAAAATTCTTTTATATTTTTATGAGCTTAAATGGAACTAAAAAATGCAAAACGTTGCCATTGTATGAATTGTCGTCGTTGTCGTACTATTATTATTATATTTTTTTTTTTGGAGTATTTTTTTTTTTTTTTGTTTAGTATCTTGTATACCATGTGACCCGTCATAAGGTTCATGTTTTATAAGTTTTTTATATATGGTTGGTTTATGAATACAACTGGATATGGTTGCATTATGATGGTGCTGATGTTGCTACTACATATTACGAGTACTATTGCCATTACTGATGAACAGGTTAACAACGTTAAATGTGCGAATTATGAATGGATTTTATTACAATTGCAAAATAATATATACAGACATTTAAAAATTATATATTATGACATGGTACTAGACTCGACAGCAAAAAACAAAAATAAAAAATAAAAACAGGAAAACAAAATATGAAAATAAAATTAAAGCACAAAAATATTTGTGGGTAAATGTGCAACAAAAAAATATATATAATCAATATTAATAATAAAGAGCATAACAAATTTAAAACATTCAACACAAACTTAAAAAAAAATTTTTTTTTTTTTTTTTTTTTTCAAAACACTTGAATGTCTTCTTATTCTTTATCAATATGCATTTTTATTCTACAAGTCTTATAGGTTCTTATCGTATACACTACAGACAACTCCCCCCAAAAGAAACAGTATAGACACACGTACACATATTTTATAATCAGATATTATTCTGTTAAAAGTTTTATCACTTCATCATAATACTCGTAATAATAAGCATCTGGAAGTGGCATAATGGTGTGATAATAACAATTTTATAACGCACTTTGTTAACCGCACGATATCAAATATTATGTCAAATACTGTTCATAAATGTGTTGTTTTCATTTCTTTTTTTTTTTATAGAGATATCAAAATTATTTTTCATGTGAGTTTTCATATGGTTTTTATAATTTTATGAAGTTATTTTTTCTACATTTTTATAACTTCACGGAAATTAAATAGATTTTAAAGTTGACGTAGAATGAAAAGTGACAAAACACAAGAAAAGGTAAGCGCAAAAGTTACATTAAATATAAGATGATATCAAATGTTACATCCCCGATTTTAAGATAGTTTTGCAGACGATTTTATAATGGAAATATATTTCCTTTTAATGTCCATAAACATTCTGACTACCACAAAGGTATTGATTTTAACAAGTCACTCAGCAATGTAGGTTAACGTTTATCAAAATAAAAAATTATGGTCGAAAAAGGAAAAATTTCGATTTTTCGACAATAACGTATAAGCATTATACCCCTAATAGGAAAACCTAAGGTTTTGCAAAAAAGATAATCGCCTTTTCATGGCTTGTAGGCACTCGATACCCTTTTGGTGTCTTTTTTTTTTCTTCTGAAGGATCTACATATACTATATTTAGTTTTGGTGTTTTGGAAAGGAGTTTTCAAGGAATATGTTTGTACTATTTTTTTTTTGTTTAATCATTGTCCCAAGCATGCATGGGTAGTCACTTGCAGAGGAGAAACACTTAATAAAACTTTGATCTGTTAATCAGACAACTAATCCTTTGTTCTGTAAAACTTTGGTTAAGGGCTAGACGTTGTATTGGGTTGCAAATATTTAATTTTGTGTAACCACCCTGTGGGAAAAGGAACCTGCCACCGGACACGTCACGTGACCGGTTATTGCGGACAGGTACCGGTCCTTGGACTGGCTCTTTTATATGAAAAGAATCGGTAACTTTTACATGGGCTTGGCTTAGGAGAGGATTAGTTGCACATGGCACGTGTCACAGGACCGATTCAAAAGAATCAGTCGCAGGACTGAAGCAAAAGAACCTGTTACAGGGCTGACACAAAAGAACCTGACACAGGACAGGACGCAAATGAACCTGTGGCAGGAGTAACCCAAAATAACCTGCATCAGATACTTTTAATAGACTTATCTCAAGTAACCGGTTTCGGAAAATCTTCTTAAAATAAAGAGTTATTAAGTAATATTATGACTTTTTTTTATCACATTTAACCCATTTTTCGCACTTTTACTATTCAGAATTTGCTAATGACATGTTTTTTTATTTAATTTATTTTTTGTATCAATTATTATGGGTCCTGATTCTTTTATGATATACAACTGGCGCATTTTAAATTATTCGAACAACTATTTGAAGTAAAGTGTGTTATTAATCGAATAGCAATTAATGCGCTGAATACCCTAGCTATTGTAAAATACATAAATATTTCATTGGCTTCTTTATATCAATTTTCTATTTAATATTATTTAATTCTAATTTCTTTTTAAATCCTTCACCAGCCACCTTGACTTTTTTACCTTTATTTCATTGTACGAGTACACAATTCTACCAAAATTGTACATCTTTATATAAAACACTTTCAAGCAGCCATTTACCTTAATGTTTCATTTCATTTAGAAAACCTTTCTTTTCATTGTGGTTGTAAATATCTTAGTAATCTGTAATTGTAACTTATACTTATTTTTATAAATCTCCTTTTGTATATTAAAACTATATTGAAAATGTTGCACTTTTTTCTCTATTCTTTTGGTTAAATTCTAAAGCGGCACATAAAGGCGAGCATTTTGTGGCATTTAACTTATTGTGCACAAAAGGCCAATTTGAACTATGTAGTTTCTTGTAATATTATTTGTGTGAGAGTGTGTAAGAGTGGGCATTTTTTTTCTATAGTATTCTTGATAGAGAATACTAGTGTTCATTCATGCAATTGAATGGTTTAAGAAGCTTTTATACGGTTTAGTATTTGCTGTTTTGTGTTTTGTGAGTTCTTGGCTAAATGGATTTTAAGACAAGGTTTTATTGTTATTTAAAAATTTGATTTAAATGAAACTTGATTAACACTAAACATACCGCAAAAAATATACATTCCGAATATTATATTGTAATAGCGGACTTCGCTTCTGGAGTTGTGTCAGGAAATGTTTTGAATATTTTCCAGTTCCAGGGGTTTCATTTCTATATTTCAATGCCTTACAATGTAGGCACACACCCAGCAAAAATAGACATTACCGAGTAATTAAGCGAGTAAGTAGCACACAAAGGGTTTCACTACTTACCAGGCTATTTACCAGGCAAGATTACTTTTACTCGCGATGTCCAAAAATTCATGGGTGGTCATTACCCTCTCGCTTACCAAAAAAGTGCGAATAACGAGTTACCCATAGTGAAAGAATAAGTAGTTACTTACAAAGATATAATAAGAGGTTACTCAGAAGTTAGGAAATAAGTGGTTACACTACATTGTAAAATAGTTGGTCATATTGGCAAAATAAAACTTTTTACCTCGGAAAATTTCCTATTTAGTTCCAAACAAATTTATATAAATAAAATATTAATATAAAAAAGACTTAATCAGTACTTATTTAATCAATTACCAGCAAGTGATTACTATGCATAAATATATAAGTACTTCTATAACTTATTATCGGTAAGTCATTATTTTGTATTTTAAAGTAATGCAAAAGATAATGACCTATCATTACTTGGTAATCCGTATGGTTTTTGTTGGGCAACGCTCATCGATCCAATAGCAACGGAATGGTCTGCACTGTAATATATCGTCATGTTGTACCGGAATGCAGCTCGATGAGTATTCAAAGCAACATGCGTTTGTCTTCTTGCACGAAATGCTACTTCGTTAGCATTTTCTCTTTCTTCTTGTGTACATGCTGAACGTCTTTGTGACAATCTATTCCGTTCAATTTCATTTCGTTCTTCACGGTGTTCTACAGTTCCATTAGAGCGAAATTGCGTTTGGTTTGTAGCATTGCGTGTTCTCCAACCTAAATTGCTGCGTCTTATTGACTGCATTGCAATATGACAAAATTTATTCATTTGTTTATAAAATAAATATAAATTTCCGAAAGTCTTTAATATTTTTCTATTATTATGACAGTAGAATCACAATTAATTTTTCGTCAACCAAATATGTTACCATTAGTTCCCCGTTCTATTCCATTTCGTTCCACATTCCATTTCGTACAATGTTCCATCACATTTCCATTATCTAGGATTTCAATTCCACTACTTCCTTGCCCGTTCAATACCATTTCATTCCACTTGAGTGTTTAAAAAAATTCCACCCATTCTATTCTATTTCATTCCCTGTTCCATTTCCATTATCTAGAATTTCAATTTCACTCGTTCCCTATTCTATTCCACTTCGTTCCACTTGTATATTTAAAGTGGGCGTAGACAAAAAAAAAGTGGGCGTAATTAAAAAGTAAAAAAAGGGTGGCGTGTTAAAAAGGTGGGCGTGAACAAATTTTCTTGCCCGAAAAACCTGATTCTGCATATTACGAGCATTTAAAAAAAATCGGTACAGCCATTCTCAAGTGATGCGCTTACCAACGAACATCATTTCATTTTCATAAATACAGATTAAATGGCACCCTATTTCAATATAGCCCACGTCACTGGGTGTCAAAACTGAATATCTTAAATAAAAAATGCATTTTTAAAGATTGTAAATAATAGAAAAATTGATAGATTTAAAAAAAAATGTTCATCTAGGTATAACAGAAGTGTTAAGTTATAAGAATAATATGTCGTAATGTGACTTATTTTAATATAGGGTTCACCAAAGTCGATCAATTTCGACAACATTAACTGTAAAAATGTTTTGAGCTTTTAAATTTTGCTAGTATTGACCCATTTCAACAATATTTAAAAAATTTGGAGGTTTCCACCAGATTCTAGTGGAAACCACTAGATTCCAAGTGTATGTTATTTTGTTGGACTTTTACTGTAGTTGTGATTTCAGGAGAATCGATTGAAATCAGAAGATTTCAACAAAAATTTTATTGTAGTCGAATTGATTGCATTTAAATTAATTGCATTCAATGATTTCTAAAAAAAAAATGATTTCTAAATGATTCCAATTACAAAATATTGTAATTTTGAAAATTTTTTTTCTGAAGCTATAATAATATATATAATACTAAAAAGTGGCTGACTCACTCAAAAAGCATATTTTAGCTACACTCAAAAAAAAAGGTCAGAAAAGTCAGCAAGAAATGTTTCTGTGTCGGCAAATTTTTAGTCAGGAGCGTGCTTGCAAAAAAGTAGGTAATTTCAATAAAAGGTGTATGCTGAAAATCAGCTTACCAAAAAAATAGTAATCTCAGCAAAAGTTTTGCTAGCAATTAGTCGATGGCAAATGAAAAAAAAAAATCGTTGTAGATTAGTAGACTGAAAAAACCAAAAAATGTGTAGAGAAATTTTACTTTAGTTAATTTATTTTCTGAAATTGTATAGAGTTCTTTTTTTAAATTAACATTTCCGTTGTCTGTACTACATCCAGACAAGCTGCGACATCTACATCTTGTCTATCTGGTTGTCGTCCACGCTATAATTGCGGTTATCAGCACAATTTTTGTAGCAAAATAAATTAGTAAAACATTAGTTTAAAATTAGTTTAGTGCTAAAAAAATATAACTAAAACTTTAGCTGAAAATGGAATTTTAGCAATAAAAATTGCTGAAAACTAGTAAACTTGATATACAAGACGTTTTACTAATTTTTCGACTAACTTATTTTTTTGAGTGAATTTCGAAAAATAAAAAAACATGGGTATATTTAAACTTAACAAGGACTAACATATGTTAATTTGAGAATCGTATGTCTATACAAGTCCATATAAGTACCCTAAAATTAACACATTTCTTACAATAATATCTGCAAAACAACAAAGACGTACACTTTAAAAAAAAAATTTGTACAAAAGTCTGTTAAACGAGTTCTGACTCAAATGAACTGATTTTTTCTGTTATTTTGTCTTAAAATTTAGGATTTGAACTAATATTATTGTAAATCCCATTTAGCATAACAATTACTTTTATCCGTATTTGAACTAACTTTGGATCCTAATTTTTAGTATTTTGTGTTTCTTAATTTTACAAATTTTTCAGTTAAATTAAGCCACAATTATATCCCAATGTTTACATTTTTGTGTCTCTGCTGTCAATATCACATAGAGATGGCGCTATATTTTCATAATTTTTTATTGAAAATCACAAAATGGCTTATATCTAGCAAACTAAGCGAGATAAAGCAAAATGGACAAAAATTCGATACTCTGAACTTATCAGTCTTTATAAGCTACCAGCCAATAATAAATATGGGGCTTTCTCGGGACAGATCCGTAGAGCCCAAAAACCAAGAGTGTAAGCGACATTTTAGCAGAAATTTTCAATTAAATCAGTTAATGTTTCTGTTGAATTTACCTCCAATTTCTTAGCTAAGTTAACTAGAATTGTCTGTGTATTTATCAGTATGTAAAATTCAGCTTACCTAAATTTAGCAGACCATAATTCTCAACTTCATTGAAAATTCTGCTGGCGCAAATACAGGTAGTATTTCCTGTTATTTTAGCAGAATTTTGAACTATTTCTACGGGATTTTTGTTATGAGTGTACCAAAGCACGTACATATAGTTGAAAATTCATAAAGTACACTCTAATTAAATTCTGTTGGAATTTACCCAACTTATAGTAGGAAACTGAACTCCTACTATAAATTGGGTAAATTTACTCTATGTGCGTAATTGAAAAAAAATACGCACATTGTGTTTAAATTGGTGCACAAATAATTTGTAATTTTACATTGAAAGTGCGTAAAAATTAAATGAAATTTTTAAATTAGTGTGTTAATTTACTAAATTTGTGTGTAAAAAAGCACGTTTCACGTGTAAATGTACGCATAAAATGTGTAAAAATCCACAAAAAATGCGCAAAAATCCACAGAAAGTGCGTAAAAATAAAATATAATGCGTACATTTACAACAGGTGTGCTAACTGTAAGCACCACCCAAAAATTTTTTTAAATAAAATAACAAATTAATTTTTAGTACGTATTTTATTAATAATAATATCCGAGTCATTCTCTCATAATCGTTTATGTCCAAATTAGTCGTTTTGGGATCTGAAGGCATTTGTATAAAATTCATATAAAAATTTGTTATAACTATTGAATGGGTGCGATGACTCCTGCTCAGCAAAACGCCTTCTTTGAAAGGGGGGAAGTAACCGTCAACAATAATGGGAGAAAACGCCTTAAGAGAGATATGGCATACGCAGGAACAACTGAGTGCAATGACTCCTGCTCAACAAAGTCAGTATTCATTGAGTACTGCCTAACTTGCAAAGAAAGCTTTTTGTTGAGCAGGAGTCATTGCACTCAGTTCTTCCTGTGTAGGCCATATCTCTCTTAAGGCGTTTTCTCCCGTTATTGTTGACGGTTACTGCCTCCCTTTCAAAGAAGGCATTTTGTTGAGCAGGAGTCATCGCACCCAGTTGTTTTACCTAGGCCGTATCTCTCTTACGGCGTTTTCTCCCGTTATTGTTGACGGTTATTGGTTGACTGCCTCCCTTGCAAAGAAGGCATTTTGTTGAGCAGGAGTTATTGCACCCAGTAGTTCCTGCGTAGGCCGTGTCTCTCTTACGGCGTTTTCAATTTTGAAATGAGGTTTAGACTACCACATGCGTTAATAATAATTACCAAAAACAATTTCATGCTTATGTTGCTATTTCCAGACTCTAATGTGTTTGTGGAAATGTTGTAATTCACAAAAAATAATCCGTTTTCGCTTTTTCTTTTTATTATTTATAATTTTTTTTTTCAAATTTTTTCCAATTTGAAATGTCAGAGTATTTATTACTATTATTGGATAGTATATTTACCAACTTTGTGCGTAAAAATTTTATTTAACAAACCAATAGTAATTTTAGGCACAATGTGTTTATTTATAAGCACATAATGTCTAAAAATACTTTGTGTGTGTATTATTGCGTATGAAAAGGTGTACAAAAAAAGTTTACGCATTTTTTGTTTATATTTACCGAATTTTCATAAAATTAAACAAAATTTTACCCATTTTATAGTAGTAAATTTACAAACATTTTTTAGAGTGTACCTGCAAAATTTTCATAGAAATTGAGAATCATGGTCTGCTAAAATTAGATGAGCTGCATTTTAGGAAGTTAAACTAGCTAGGAAATTTGAGCAATGAGTTATTTCCACAAACATTTTGACCAGATATAACTATTTTCAGCAAATATATTTGTTGATTTTAGCAGTAGAAAATTATTAGCATTTAAGTAAATTCAACTTAATTTTAACTAAAATTTTACAGATGTAAGCACATTTACTATTTCCAATCCGTATATAAGAAATAAATGTTAAATTAAAAAAATAACAGCGCTGTTAAAAGTTTCTAGGAATTGCTCATATAAATAAGTATTTTCAAAAAAAAAAAAAACAAATGTTCTTAAAATTTCTGTTGACTTTTTGGCAACTTTTAGCAAAATATGAACATTTATATAAAGCCATCTATTATAAAAGCCTTTCACTACTTGTTTGAGAATTTGTTTCAACATGTGGTCCTTAAACTCAAATTTCGTACACAAGGTATGAGTCAAATATTTCCGCTTAACCAAATCAAAGACAAACATACAGGAAAACATGTAGAAGTGTATAGAAAAGTCTTATATAACAATATTATCTTGTTTAAGTCCAGTTACCGGACTTAACAATTGTGTTATACACTTCCTCTTACATGGAGTGTCAAGAAAATTGAAACACAACTCAACGCAATAACAACAGCACAACAACAACATCCGTTTAGTTGTGCAATTTGATAAAGATACCAATTTATACAAAAGTGACAACTCATACTCATACCCTAAAACTGTTTTTTTTTTGTTATTTGTTCTTCAGAAGGACAATAGAACTTTATACATATGAATCAACTAGTTTAGATTTAACCTTTTACAGGCTTGGGCCTCAAATAGGAACGAGTTTGTTATGTACTTTAAATAGATTTAACTGTTGAAAAGTCACTACCTAGAAACAACATCAGAATTGCAATAAGGAGAAAATAGTGGATATATAATTATAATAGCTGGAAAATGTGTCTTAGAGACAATGTCAGCAGCGCCACTTAGGCCAGCAGACATATAAAAAAGACGACTTTAAGACATATCTTCACTTTTTTTTAAACTTGTGTTGACTAACTGCATACTTGTCATCATCACTAAAATTCTTTCTTAATTCGCGCTAACTGCCTACTTGTCAGTATCAAGCTATAATAAATCTACAGGGTGCGGCTAAAGTAACTATACGATTAGTTTTTTAAATAAATATTGAATGGAATGAAAAAACAAAAAATTTAATGATAACGTTCCATTTTTATATTCTCCCAAATTTAATTCCTGAAATAGAAAAAAAATTCTGAAATATTCATAAGCAAAGAAGTTACAATTTTTTTACATCATATAGTTACTTTAGCCGTACCCTGTATAACAAAAAAATAATAAAAAAAATATTTTTGGATTGACGGCGATTTGAACAGCGAACCTCAAAACTAAAAATATACACCATGATCGATTTAATATTTTTATTTACTTATTCCGAATTGAAAAAAATACAAATTTGAGCGGGAAATTCAAAAAAAATAATATAATTTTAATTTGAATATAGGAAGACTCAAACAAAATTTAAAGGTTTGAATTTGAAAAATGTAATATATAAAATTTTTAAAACTATTTGTACTATTATGATTTAGGTTTCCGAATAAGCGACGAACTACACTCTAATAAATTTTTGTTGAAATCCACTCTATTAAAAGGAGGTAACTTGATACCTACTATAAATTTGGGAAAAATAGGCACAATGTTTAAAATCAAATTATATAGACACATTGTGTTTAATAACAATAGACACAATATGTGTAAAAGTATGTTTTTAATTGTATCAAAAAGTTTATCAACATTTGAATTTTGTTTAAAATTTAATTTTATGTGTCCAAAAAAGCTATATGAAATGCATGAACCTACGTATGACGTGTCTAGAAACACGAAAAATAATTCATATATACCCTACGGAAAATTTTAACAAACTGTCACCGAACTTGCCCCTTTATATGAAATAGACTGGTCACTTTTACATGGAGTTGTCATAGGAGGGGGAAATTGACCCCTTGTGACATGTCACAAGACAAATCCTAGGACAGGTTACTGAACTCTCATAAAAAACAAAGTTCAGGGACCTGTCCTGGGATTTGTCTTGTGGTATGTCACAAGGGGTCAATTTCCCACTCATATGACAACGCCATGTAAAAGTGACCAGTCTATTTCATATAAAGGGGCCAGTTCGGTGACAGTTTGTTAAAATTTCCCGTAGGGTGTACACTGAAAATGTTTTTATTACTTTATTGTGCTTTAAAATAAAACAAAATGCATTTTAAAAATATTAATATTTTATTAACTAGAAAACTCATGAAAAAAGAGAATATTAACAATTAATATAAAAAATGTAAGTAACAACTACAACAATTAATATTGCAATTCTTCATTATAACAAATTATTAAAATCAAGAAATTCTTGTTAGAGAAATACATTCAATTTTGAGAAATTTTCCCTCTAATAAACTATTTTTTTATATAGTTTTTTTTAAGTTTTTGCTACAAAAAAATGCTTCTAATCTGAGGGGCTTTCTATACGACGATTATCTACAGGAAAATATTCTTAGAATCTGGTGTTTTTTTTATAACAAATGTCTTCAGAATCAAAAGATTTTACCACGAATTTCCGAATCCGGAGAACATTTTATGTAGGAAAAAGCCCATAAAATCTAACAGTTTCAATGGAAAACATTTTTAGATTCTAAGAACTTTTTATCACAGAAAAACCTTTTGGTTCTGGGGATTCCCTCTTGTAAAAACGCTCAGATTATGAGAATTTTTTCCTTTTAAAATCATCTCTGATTCTGAGGATTATTTTCCAAAACAAAAATTAGATTCTGAGGACTTTTAATAAAAACCTTTAACCTTCCAGAAAATTCTTCCTCATATTTTGAGGATTTTGTACGGTAGGTAAAGTCTTAGATTCTGAGGTCTTTGTCTTATAGAAAAACTCGGATTATAGGAAATTATTTTTTCAATTGAAAAAGTTCTCAGATATAAAGAAAGATTCTATAGGGATAAATCTTTAGTATCTAGTTTTTCTATAGCAAAAGTTCCTCAGACTCTGAAGACCCTCCTTGACGAATCTAACGGTTTTTGTATAAAAAAATTTTTAGAATGAGGGTTTCCATTTTTATTTCTTAGAATCTGAGGCTTTTTGTATAGTTTTTATATAGAAAAAATCCTCCGAATCTGAGAGTTTTCTCTGGGAAAAATTCTTCAGAATCTGACTGAATTTGAGGATTTTATAGTGGCAAAATGACCTCAGAACCCCTCATTGCCAATATTTGGAACTGAAAGTATCCTTCCATCAAAATCTTTTAAATAAATATGAAACAAGGACATTATTATAGATAGTCAGAAAATTGAAGTTGTTTCCACAGCAAGAAACCTTGGTATAATATTAAATAGCACGTTAACATGGTCAAATCATATCAACGCCATAGTTGGACAGACATATGTATATGAAACTAAGATCACTTTGGTTAACTCAATCTTATACCCCTTTGAAAATAAGATTGCTTTTAGCCAAAGCTTACCTTATTCCTGGCATTTTGTACGGTTGTGAACTTTTTTCTCATTGTGACACCATAAGTATGGGGAAGTTAAAAGTTGTATTTAACAGTGTAGTAAGATACGTTTTCGGGTTAAGAAGAGCCAGGGGAACGTCGTTCTACTCTAAAAGCATTTTTGGGGTGTCCTTGGAAAGTCTTATGAAGATTAGAGTGCTCTTATTCTTACACAAAATCGTTTACACAAAAAAGCCCCATTATCTCTATGAGAAACTCCGTTTTGGCATCGGAACGAACAGAGGAAATAAGCTAATTCCACCAAGTCATCGCTACCTCGTATCTGAATGGCAATTCTTCATAAATTCCGTAAGTCTTTGGAACATGCTCCCTCAAACTCAACAGCTAAACAGCAACGCTTTGAGTTTTAAAAAATTTCTGTTTGAACACTATGCTCGATTTTAATTTCAATTTCATTTTTAGAATTAATATTTCTTAAAGTTTTGCAATATGTTTTTGTTTTAATTAATTATTATTTTTTTATTTTAAATTATTTATTTGATTATTTATATTAACTATTTTATTACTATTATTAATGTGACTATAACTTTTTAAAATTAAAATTTTAGCACTTAAAATTCCTGTACTATAATTATAAGATTAATTCTTGTTGTACTGCAATGGAAATAAATAAACTAAACAAAAAACAAAGTCATTGAAAAAATTCAACTGAATACCGAACTTTTTCCTTGATATTTTAACCACCCAAATATGAGATTGAGCGATAAATACTACATGTTCGTTATTTTTTCTCCTATATCACATATAGCGATTAGAGTTCTTACTTGGGAGAGTTCTCTTCAAAATGAAAACAAAAATATGTATCTTTATTCTCGAAACACCATATGAATTCTATGTCCCCTTTTAAAATATGGTCTCAAAAGATATAACAAGGAAACTCTCACGATGGAATCCCTTCGCTTGTAATGAAATTCGGATAGTGATATACGAGAAAAAAATATTCGACACATATTTTTCTAGCCGCCCAATCTTATGGTTGGGGGTTAACAAATTGGGTAAAAAGTATACCAATGTTTGTATGAAAACATTGGTGCAAAATTCAGACTAATTTGTGATGTAGAGATACTATTGCCAACTTAGAACTTGTAGATACCAATAAGTAGATATTAATGGGTGGTTTCTAATTTTAATTTCTAATTTGAAGCAGTTAAGGGCAGGATTCGTTTAATTCAACGGACATATCTCCGACTAAACAAAATCTTCGGTATTAAAATTTATCGTGTTCTTGCTTCAGAATTCTTCAGGACCTTTTAACACCTTTCTTTCATCCATTTTGCTCAATTTCTAAAATATTTAAGATCTTAAAAACATACACAATATTGCAAATAAATTTCTCTTACCGTACAAACTTAGATTGCTAAATCTGCACATATATTTTCAGAACTCTTAATTATTTCCTTTAGAAATTTTGGTTTTTCGTTTGATATAAAAAAGTGAATGACAAATTCAAATTACACACAATGTGCCTAAAATATGTATACAAACTTTTTGGTACTATTTTAAATGTGTAATTTTTTTTACTTTAATGCGTATAATATTAAAATATGTTTATCAACATACAAAATACTATATTAAGTGTGTAATCTTCTAGCAAAAATGCCTAAATAAATTTATTACACATTTTATGCATAAATTTATGCATTTTGCGTATTTTTAAATGAAAATTGAGACACTTAAAGCAGTGTTTTTACATACAATTTTTAGAGTGTATCAAATCGAATCTTGGTGAGTGCGATACCAAATGAAAACTTCGAAGAGGTAAGAATAATTGAGGATTGAAAGTAGGGAGAATAAAGAAAACACAAAATTTTTAGCGACTTTTTTAAACTTGAAAATGACAGTGCTGGAAATGTCAGTTTCGACTTTGTAAAGATATTTCATCATTTATACATCACAAAGACCTCCTGCTGACTTGTTCTGATGACATTTTTACATTTGCATGAAAATGTTTACAGATGTCTTATCAGCAGGTGTCTATAGGTATTTTGTATAAGGGCGGATCAGCAGTGACAGAGAAATGTCGTTGAGCCGTCATGAAGACCTATTTATAAAATCTCCAACTGGGTAGCCTTAAGTAAAATCTCTTAAAGATAAACTTTCCAACCAACTAATTTTAAAATGACATATAAACCTCAAGAAGTTCGGTGTCCTTTGAAGTCGAATAAAAAACTATTCCATCCGTGTTTAGAGTCCAGATTGCGATGCGAAGGGTTACTCGTAAATCGCTCAAAAGTCAACTCTTCCTCACTCACTGTGTTGGCGAATATTTCAAAAAACGGTTTTTTATTAAAAAAAAAAAAGGATTGTTTCTCAGATTAGGGTGTTGGTATGCTTCCCACTATTCGTTTTAATCTTTTAGGTGATGCAGTGTGTAGTACATCCACAATTTCGGCTGCTTCTTTCGGTAATGGATCTACTCAACCAGACCTACAACCTACAATAGATCAATTAACAAGTGTAAACTCACTGAACTATGAATCGGAATACCTTGTTTTGATACCGTAAAAATTGGAAACAAATTTAGCTTCAAATATACTTTTGTGGAAGGAAATAATAATTATATGGAAGACGATATTGAATTAGGTATCTGAGTATTGACTTTCACGATTAAAAATATGAGTGAGTCACAACTAGTGACAATATAGTCTTTTATTTGATAAATAATAAAATATATTTGCATATATTTAGTTAGATTATTTTTCTTGAGGTAGAACCAAATTCAAGTGACGTATATCCGAATTAAAATATGATATTGTCATATTAGATTTTATTTGTTTTTTCAAAACCGTTGACAATTTTCATAATAAACAGTAAAATTATTTCACAGCCATAACCTCAATCTTGAGTTGTCTGCAATAAAAAAATAATGGTTGGAATACACACACCGAGACATTACACACCCTAAAAAAATTCAACGGGACGAGAATTTTGGACTTTTCTATATGAACTGTCTGAGTTGACAAAAATCCAGTAATAAATCAACACCTTTTGGAAAGCAACAGTTTTTCATAAAACTACTTCTTGAGTACCAATAAATGTGTGTTCGGTGTCAATTACAATTGTAAAAACAACGACCTTCCCAACAAAACAATAATTTGCATGGGACAAGCTATTTGTTCAACAATAATTATGAATATAGAAAGTCCGAAAAAATAATTTTTGTATTTTTTAATGCAAGAGTTTAAAAAATTGTTGAACAAACACATTTCTTTATGGTCATATGCATAATCAGTTTTAATACCCTACACCACTACGTGGTCAGGGTATAATAAGTTTGTGCTGATGTTTGTAGCACCAAAAAATATTGGACCTAGATCCACCTTATAGCATACCGATCGACTCAGAATCACGTTTTATTTCAATTTAACGATATCTGTCTGCCCGTCCGTCCGTCTGTCTGTCCATGCATTTTTGTGCGCACTCTACAGTTCGCAAATATTATGATATTTTGATGAAAATTGGACAAAAAAAGGACAAAACCTATTGATTTTGGTTAAAATCGGTCCATATTTAGACCTACTGCCCATATAAGATTCCCCCACCCCCAAATTGGCTAGGTTACTCGCAGCAGATCGCAAATACGAAGATATTTCAATGAAATTTGGTTCGCTGACTCACATGGTACCAAGGACAAATCCTAGATAGGATCTTTTATCATTTTATATAAAATTTTGACACAAGTCCCATTTTAACCCATTAGAATTTCGAATTCAAACATTAGTTGGCTTGAAACAGACTGGTGGAGGGTATTGTAAAGTCGGTATGCCCGACTTTAACTTTTTTACTCGTTAAATTTCTAAATGGTTTATAAAACAAATTTTTCTTACAAAATTAATTTTATAACTTTTTTAAGATTTTCAAATTATTATACATAAGCACTACTTAGAACAGCGGTTCCCATTAAGTTTTGCTTCACGGACCCCTTGAGACATTTCTACCAGCTCACGGACCCCCAAACCAGTGTTGAGCGAGATGTGCTTTATAAATTATGGGGCAAAATTAATAAAAGCACCTGCTTATTTAAATGATGGCCAATTTTAAGCAGGAATAAGGAAAAAAACTTTTTCAAATCAATATTTGGTTAAATACTTTAAAAATTATAAAAAAAAATTGTTTTTTTTTTTAAATAACTTGTTTTATGTTTTTTGTCGGATCTCTTCGCGGACCCCTGAAACTCTGCCCTGGGGGTCCGTAGACCCCCACTTGGGAACCGTGGCACTAGAATGTCCCTTAAAATAGCGATTTGTCGATTTTCGTTCATTACACCCCCCAGTTTTATTGGAGATGGTCCCAAATGGAAGAAATCAATTTTTTTTTTCGAAAACGTTAACCCATGCCGAAAGTTGGACGAAAATGGCCCATTTTGGGAGAGAAGTGTATTATTTATAAAAATTCCCAAAATTCAAAATTTGGAAAAAATTTATTTTTTATTCCATTTATTCATTTAATATAGCCAAAATGATTCAGAAATGGAATTTTGACTTCATCGGATATCATTAACTCACTTTAGCCTGGAATCCAAAATGACCCACGAATTTGAGAGAAATGAAAAACGTGTTTTTTTTTAAATTAATTTTAAAGATTTTTTAAAATGCCTAATTTGGAGATGTCGATTGCTATTTTTGCCACATAATAGTTGATATTAGAGAAAAAAATTAAATTGGAAAAATGATAATTCGAGTTTGTGTTTGGAGCGACTGCTTTCCAGGACATTTTACAAAAATTGCTCATTTTGTCAAAAATTAAACAAAATTTTAATATTTTCATCAAATTTTACACAGTTTTCGGAAAAACAACACTTAAATTTGGTTAGACTATAATTGTCTTTACATTTGTTTAAAAAATCTTTAACCCTTAGTGGCCTGGGGTCAGAAAAGACCCATTAAACTTAATATTAATTATGACTACGAGATTGTAAAGTCATTAAATTGATAAAAAAGATATCAACTGGATAAAAATAATTATTTTATGTAACATGATCCAGATGGGGTTAATTTATATACTTTTGACCAAAAACGCCCCACTAAGAAATTTACAGAATAACATCTTTCATAATTTTCGGAAAAATATCACTTCAAATGGATCAAAAAAATCTTTTTTCCATTTGATAAAAATTATTATTTTGTGTTACTTGATCCATATAGGGTTAATGTTTTCACTTTTCGGCAAAACAGCCCATTTGGAAATTTTCAGATATTTTTCCAAAAATTATGAAAGGTGTTATTCTGTATATTTCATAGTGGGGCGTTTTTATCCAAAAGTATAAAAATTAACCCCATATGGATCACGTTACATAAAATAATTATTTTTATCCAGTTGAGATTTTTTTATCAATTTAATGGCTTTATAATTTCGTAGTCATAATTAATATTAAGTTTCATGGGTCTTTTCTGACCCCAGGCCACAATGGGTTAAAGATTTTTTTAAACAATTGTAAAGATAATTATAGTCTAACCAAATTGAAGTAATTTTTTTCCGAAAACTGTGTAAAATTTGATGAAAACATTCAAATTTTGTTTAATTTTTGACAAAATGAGTAATTTTTGTAAAATGTCCTGGAAAGCAGACGATCCAAACATCAACTATCAACTATTATGTGTTACAAATAGCAATCGACATCTCCAAATTAGGCATTTTAAAAAATCTTTAAAATTAATTTAAAAAAAACACGTTTTTGCATTTTTATCAAATTCGTGGGCCATTTTGGATTCCAGGCTGAAGTGGATTAATGATATCCGATGAAGTCAAAATTTCATGTCTGAAACATTTTGACTATATTAAATGAATAAATGGAATAAAAAATTATTTTTTTTTTTTTGAAATTTAGAATTTTGGGAATTTTTAAGGGTAATACACTTTTTTTCCAAAATGTGTCTATTATCGTCCAACTTTCGGCACGCGTTAACGTTTTCCAAAAAAAAAAAAAAATAAAAATCGATTTCTTCCATTTGGGACGATTTCCAATAAAACTGGGGGGTGTAATGACAAATATATTTTTAAGGTGCTCTAATAAGCACTTTAATACATATTTTTAAATTTTAAATAAAATAAATGCTATAAAAAAAATATAATTAAAAAATTTAAAAAATTAAATAAATGTTGCCCGTGAACAGAGTTGAATTTGATACCTTATAACTTTAAACTTGTTAGTGTGTTGTATTTGTTACTGCTGGCAATTTCTATCTGAGCAGTTTTTAAATCAGCAAATAAGTATTTATACGTACAAAGTGACGCATTCTTAAATCTGTGCAGTTTTTATGAAATTCCCCATATGTATTATAAAATTTTACTTATATTTTAAGAATATGCATTACATTTTGGTCACTTTTGTAAAACTGTCGTTTTATTGTGTACAAATTACATTCAATTTATTATTTGCAAAATAAACTTTTTATTTTATGAGCTTTTATAGGACTTTATTCTCTTAGTACTGTGTCTGCTAAAGAATGTCGTTGTTTTTGTTCGTTACGAGCATAGCTGGACAAATAAGTATACTAGGTATTAAGTACATACTTCTACAATATATTGTAGGAGTAGTAGTAATTATTTACTTACAAAAATGTTGATATTTTATTAAAAATAACATTATATAACTCTTAGATTATATACGGTGGTGACTTTAGTCATTAGCTGGAAAAAAGTGTTTAACTGGATATAATTCACTACTAGTGATTTCATTAAATATTAAATTATAATACTAATATTGTTTGGTAAACAAAATACATAATATGGTATGTTCGGGGGCAAAACCAATTGTTTTACAGTTCAACATTCTAATTAATTTTGCTATCAATATTTTTATCTTATTGAACAAATATTTTCGATAGTTTTTTAAAATGGGACATCCTTCAACAAAATATTGTAAATCTTTAATATCCCTTTTATTGTGTTTGCAAAATTTCTCGTATGGCGATAACCCTTTAATTATATAATAATTTGCTCTAAATTTCAGAAGGAGCAAATAATTACAAATATTTTAGAAATTGTAAGTTTTACTACTTCCCGACTATGGTTAGGAGTTTCCTAAAGATATTTATAGAAGCATTTGTTGGCATTTATTAAAAATGTATTTTGGTCAAATGTTATAAACATTATTTTGTAATATATAAAAAATTGTATATGACAAATTAATATTTACACATGTTTACAATCGAATCTGTAGACAATCGAATGGTTTATGGTATGTTATGGTTACCGATTTTTTTGGTTGTGATAACAAAAAATTAATTCAACTTCGACAACAGAATTTTGGTTACCTAAATTATAATCCTATAGTCACAACTGAGAAACTAGTAGTTCTAACTTTTTGTTTTACCAATAGAGTTTCTCTGCAAACAACACAATATTATAATATGGTAGTCAAATTATAGTTGTCTTAGATATTTTTTTATTGTTACAATTACACTGTGAGACAAATGGTAGGGGTCAGTGATCGGGAAGGGTTCAAACTACCGGGGAAAGTTATATCGGTAAAAAGAAGTTATACATGTCCCGGCGTTTCGCTGGGTCAACCCTAGGAATCGAGATATATCGATTTGATCTTTGGTGGTCTTCTTTTTGACATAACTCGAGAACCACTAGTCCGATTTTGCTCAAACAATTTTAAAAAAATTAAAAATTACAATTCCTTTAATCTATTCATATAACGTTTTTCTATATACTCAACAGTTTTGCCGGTAAAAATAAATGTATGAAGAAAAAAATATTTTTTGCCTAAAATATTAAAAAAAAGTAATAAACAAAAGGTTATTGATTTTTATGGTAGCGGTAACAAACATTTATTTTTACCGGCAAAACTGTTGAGTATGTAGAAAAACGTTATATAAAGAGATTAAAGGAATTGTAATTTTTAATTTTTTTAAAATTGTTTGAACAAAATCGGACTAGTGGTTCTCGAGTAATGTCAAAAAAAAGATATATCTCGATTCCTAGGGGTGACCCAGCGAAACGCCGGGACACGTATAACTTGTTTTTGACCGATATAACATTTCCCGTTGGTTTCATCCCATCCCGATTTTGACTGTCGCATAGTGTTATTAAATTAGGTTATCACATTGGAGACGTTCAATTGGCGGCATCAGCACAAACGAGTTTTCTTTGTGAAAAATATATCTTAAACACGAATAAAGCAATTGACATTAAATATATACACATATTAAATATTTAACCTCGTTTAATAATAATTTCCTCAACTTCTGTTAATGCATTGTTAAATTCCTTTTAATTTTACAGATATTGCGGAAAACTTCAAAATGTGGATGAAAAGATTAAATATGTTATAGTAAATACCAATAAACATAAAGTAATACCACAAAACACAAGGTAACAGTACGTATGATTAATATTAAATTGTTGTTAAATATCACTCATACTCCATCATAACAAAAATGATTTCTGCCCTGCAAAATATTGGGAATGACCAGGGCAGCGACTTTCATGCACTTAAAAATCGAAAATATGCGCTTAAAATTTGCAGTAAACATGGAAATATGCACCAAAAACCAAAAAATATGCACTAAAATCCAAAAATAAACGCTTAAAACCAAAAAATTAACTTAAAATTTATCGATTTTTAAAAATCGTATTTATTACTCGAGAACGTTTGGTTAAAAATTAAATCCAATACAAATGTCTAACAATAAGTAGATGACAATCTTATTTTTAGATTTTTAAAAAATATGCAATATAATGAAAAATATGCAAAACTATGCAATAACGAGTAAAAAAGTTAAAGTCGGGCAAGCCGACTATACAATCCCCTACACCAGTATGGTTAAAAGCCAACTAATGTTAGGATCCGAAATTCGAATGGGCTAAAATGCGACTTGTGTCAAAATTTTCTATAAAATAATAAGAGAAGAGAAAATCGTAAATATAGCCCATATGGGCGATAGGTCCAAATATAGAATCTATAAACTTTGTCCTTGGGACCATGTGAGTCAGCGAACTAAATTTAATTGAAATATCGTCGTATTTGCAACCTCCAGAGTGCAAAAAGCCAATTTTTGGGGGGCCCTAATAAGAGCCCTAGGTCTAAACATGGACTGATTTTAACCAAAATCAATAGGCTTCAAATATCTTAATATTTGCGACCTGGAGAGTGCGCATAATAATGCATGGACAGACGGGCGATCGGAGGGATGGATGGACGGACGGGCAGACAGATATCGTTAAATCGAAATTAAATGTGATTCTGAGTCGATAGGTATACTATAAGGTGGGTCTAGGTCCAATATTTTTTGATGTTAAAAACATCAGCACAAACTTATTATACTCTGACCACGTACTGGTGTAGGGTATAAAAATCATTCTTTAGAAAGTGGTGGCATTACTGCAACTGATGAAGGGGTCCTTGAAAGCAAAAACTCTGTGAAGTATTTGTCAGGAGAGTATCCTGGTGAAGAAAAATACCAGTTTTTGGGAAAAAGTACTTGTTATGGTAATTCATAATAAGGAAATTGGCGTCGAACTAAATTAATAAATTTCTAATTAATCAATTAAAAAGGTCGCAAAAACAATTTTTATTTTTAAATAAAAATTAAAAACCAACATATGTAAATATTAGGGTTCGTCAAAAAAAAATTTCTTTGATTTTCGGATATCATCACTTTTTTAAAAGATTTTGCATAGAAAAAAAGAATGGCGTTTTTTTTTCTTTTTTATTTCAACTCCTTCCACTGGCGCAAGTCTGCCAAAAACGCTGATTTGGAGACCCATTTTCTGCAGAGCAAAAACGGCTACATTTCTGGGAAATCTGACTTTACCATTCGATTCGACAGCAAAAACTAACATAAAAAACATTTTTTTTGCGTTTTCTGAATACAGCAGTTAGTCATTAGAGTTGTCCAAAAATCCACTTTTTTCAAAAATTTCAAAAAAGTTACTTTTTTATTACACACAATGAAAATGTATTCCCTGTTGAGAATATTGGTACAAAAATTTTTGATATGCCGCGACCCGTTAAAAAGTTATTTAGTAATCAAATATGTTTAGTAAAAAAAAATCTTTGTAATAAACATTAAAAAACATACAAATTATTTTGTCATTACTAAAAAGTAAATTTATAATGTGGCAGCGAGTATTGGAAGCTGCATTTTAATTAGCTCAAATACTTTTTCATTGAATTTAAATAAAAAATCCAATTTTGATTAGCTAGTAACTTTTTAACGGTTCGCGGTATATCCAAAATTTTTGTATGCATGTACTCCGCCGGAAATACATTTTCATTGTGTGTAGTAAAAAAATTACTTTTTATAAGTTTTTGAAAAAAGCGGATTTTCGAACCACTCTAATGGCTATCTAGTATATTTTGAAAATGCAAAAAAAAAAGTTTCTGTATTAAATTTTGTTGTAGAATCGAATGGTAAAATCAGATTTCCTATAAATGCAGCTGTTTTTGCTCTGCAGGAAAAGGTTCTTAAAATTAGCGGTTTTGGCCGACTTGCGCCAGTGGAAGGAGTTGAAATAAAAAAGAAAAAAAACGCCATTCTTTTTTCTATGCAGAAACTTTAAAATAAGGGATGATATCCGAAAATCAAATTTGTGTGACGAACTCTAGTAAATATGTTTTATGTTTATATTTTTATGACGAGTCCTAAAATTACACACTATAGAAAACTTAACTTTTTCTGAATATATTTCCTTAAGCCAATACTATTTGCCTAACCCCTTATTTTTAAGAATCTAGTAAGCAATCGGATAACCACTTATAATTCAACTTTTTGTTAGCATGTGTGCAACCACTTATTATTCAAAATCTCATAACTACTTATTTCTCATTTTTGCTTAAGCGAGCGGATAAGCATGACTACTTATAAAAGCGAACACGCCAAATAAAAATAATGAGTTGAGACGCCAAAAAATAAGTTCTACAGAGCTATGAATTTCTATTATATAACCACTTATTTGGTAATGACAGATTTTGCTGGGTGTAGCTTATGCACAGAGTTTGCATTAAACTTCAACTATTTAACACAAAATTAATTCATTTTAACTTACAATGGCAAGTTTATTAAAAGTTATAAAAATCTAAAGCAAAAATAAAAATCTAAAAAAATTATTTCGATTTCAATTAGAAATTTATATGGAAAAATTGTTGTAAACTAAATAATAATCCTTTTGAAAAATATAACTAATCACAGAATTAAGAACAAGTAAGACCGATTGTTTCCAATATTAAAACTTACATTTTTTCAAGACCGAAAAAATTTTCCAGTTACTGGCTACTAATTTTTAACTGAGTTTCGGTTCGTTAGAAATAAATTTTCTTAGATCGAATTTTGCCGAAACCAACGCAACTATTAACTGATCACGAGTGAGCATTTCAGCCGGAACATTGTAAGTCCCCGATAAAACGTCATCGATGTACATGCACTTTCGTAGAATATGCGATGCCAAACGGTACCCAGTCTCAAGAACAAAGTGCGAATGGCGACATAAGGAACCCAATTAACGCCCAAAGTCACAGTTTTCTCCATCGAATAATCTCTAAACAAGATCCATTGAAATGGAGTATGAGCAGCATCAACTCTAATTTGCCTATAAATTTGCGCGATGTAGCAATTGAAAATAAATTTAAATATATGCCATCGAGGAACTAAAAGAACCAAATCAGACTGCAAAGTGGGGCCCACATAAAGACAGTCATGTAGACTGACATTAGACGTTTTATTCTAAGCAATAAAAGCTACATGCAATTTGGAAGTCTTCCGATCAGGTTTAACTACTGGATGATGTAGTAAATGACGAGAAAAACTAGTAGTGAAAGCTGTGCTAGAAACAATTTCCATATGACCCAGTTGCAAATATTCACTAACCACATCATTATATATTTGTTTAATATCAGGGGTTCGTCACAGAGAAGATTCAGTCCTAATAAACGCCGGATCTGTATACTCCTTAGTTCAACCGCTGAGCCAATTCAGGCCTGAAAGGGAGCTTAACAATCAGAATCACGACGCGTAGTTCCTCTATAATCTTAGTTTTAGTTTAGTTTATGTTATTTATTGCCTTTTCTATGCAACAAGATTATACCTTATTATTAAAGCATAGAAATATAATTATACCCTACACCACTATGTGGTCAGGGTATTATAAGTTTGTGCTGATGTTTGTAACACCAAAAAATATTGGTCCTAGACCCACCTTATAGTATACCGATCGGCTCAGAATTTTTTTTATTTCGATTTAACGATGTCCGTCTGTCCGTCCGTCCGTATGTCTGTCTGTCAATGCATTCTTGTGCGCACTCTACAGGTCGCAAATATTAAGATATTTTGATGAAACTTGGTACACCTACTTACGTCGGCCCAGGGACGACGCCTATTGATTTTGGTGAACATCGATCCATGTTTAGACCTGGTGCCCATATAAGGGTCCTACCAATATTATACTCTTTATACGCTGCAGGTCGTAAATATTAAGATATTTTGACGAAATTTGGTACACAGACCTATATTGGCCCAATAACGCAGCCTATTGATTTCGGTGAACATCGGTCCATGTTTAGACCTAGTGCCCATATAAGGGTCCTATCAAAATTATACTCTTTATACGCTGCAGTTCGCAAATATTAAGATATTTTGATGAAATTTGGTACGCAGACCCCAATAACGCAGCCTATAAGGGTCCTACCAAAATTATATTGTTTATAGGCTGCAGGTCGCAAATATTAAGATATTTTGATGAAATTTAGTACACAGACCTATGTTGGCCCAAGGACGAAGCCTATTGATTTTGGTGAACATCGGTCCATATTTAGACCTAGTGCCCATATAAGGGTCCCCCCAAAATTGGCTTGGTTACAAACTGCAGGTCGCAAATATTAAGATATTTTAATGAAATTTGGTGCGCTGACTCACATTATAGAAAATTTTGACACAAGCCCCATTTTAACCCATTCGAATTTCGGATCCAAACATTAGTTGGCTTTTAACCAGACTGGTGTAGGGTATTGTATAGTCGGCATGCCCGACTTTAACCTTTATACTCGTTTTTAGATTTACATTGTTATAAATTAATACATTATCATTTAAAAATATCTTCCTCACAAATTTTATCAAAAGTTGATAATGTTTTTCGCTTATTGGTTTCCCAAAATCTAAGAATATTTCTGTTCAAACATTCTTCCTCCAAAAATTCTACCCTAGTAGAAAAGACCTGAAGTTGTGGCTGTACAATTGGACCGGCAATAATCCAACCCAAGACAGTAATCTGAGCCAATAACGAACCCTTCCTTCACTTCAATTTTAGGATAAATTTCAGCGCCAAGCAAAAGATGAACGGATCTACTCTCACAGAAATTAACATCCGCCAAACGAATATTCAGTAATCTTGCCCTTATATTCCCAGGCACCACACAAGATAGTAAACTTCTCTAAATATTAGACAAAAGAAACTGATAAAAATTCCAACGAAAAATATGTATCAAACGGAGAGCCAAATTTGACAGAATAAAGTTTGCTCGATGTAGACGAAATTTGATCCACAGCGGAGATACGACAATGCGTAGAATATATCGAAATATGCAAATGATTTCGCAAACGTTCCGATAAGAAATAACTCTTGGAATCGGGCTCAATTAGCGCCCGCGCTAGGTACGTAATACCCTGCTGGTTGATATTCAAAATAGCCGTTCCCAAAAGCACGTCCTTATTCAAGGAGTTATGAAATACCCGTCTAGTGGAAAGGTATGTAGAATTACCACCATTAGAAGTGGATTGCATATTCGGATCAACTGGTGTATGGTGTATGGTTAGGAAGACGAAAGAGCTGTACCAGAACACGAAGCCGAACTAGAAGAAGTATTCCCTTTAGCCGATCCCTCATTCAAAGTCAAATCACGATCCAATAAAGTGTGGTGACTTTTATTACATTTAGAACAATTATGAAGACTACCACAATCATTAGCTTCACACAGCAATGAAACTTTTTAACAGTGTAATATCTGTCTGCAACGGGTAACCACTTAAAACGAGAACAAATATGCCAAAACCGCACACGATTCTTGCATAAAACATTAGAATTATTACCATAAGAAATGGTAACAAATTGAAAATATCAATTTCAGCCTTCGGATTCTAATCAGGTCAAATTTAACATTTACCTAAAAGCCACAGTGTATCTAAAACTGAATGTTTTTAGTCAGACTCTAGATCATAAATTATAAACTTTCTGTTTTTTGTTAAATTTTTCCCATTTTTTTTTTTTTTTTGTTTACTGGGGAAACTTATAAAACTATGTACATAGGAAAAAATGTATAACCGTTAAAAAACCCGATATTTTAAGTTAAGTGTGCTCCATTACATCTTTTGTAAAGTTCAGTAAAATGAGAGTAAGAACAAAATCCTCTATCTAAATAACAAAATTGCTCAAAAGTCCGGGAACGCACAAAAACTCTTTTCTAACCCAAAACTTTATTTAAAAGAAAAAAAATTAAAATGCGTATAGTTTCAGTCTGAAAAATCTCAAAGATACAAATATTTTTTCCATAATTAAAATTTAAAATTTTTTTCACAATTGTGTTATTTGTTTGACAAATAAGCTATATGTGTTTGAGCTTTTTATACCCTACACCACTATGTGGTCAGGGTATTATAAGTTTGTGCTGATGTTTGTAACACCAAAAAATATTGGTCGTAGACCCACCTTATAGTATACCGATCGGTTCAGAATTTTTTTTTATTTCGATTTAACGATGTCCGTCTGTCCGTCCGTCCGTCTGTCTGTCTGTCTGTCTGTCCATGCAATCTTGTGCGCACTCTACAGGTCGCAACTATTAAGATATTTTGATGAAATTTGGTACGCAGACCTATGTTGGCCCAAGGACGAACAAGTTTGATTTTTTTGAACATCGGTCCATGTTTAGACCTAGTGCCCATATAAGGGTCCTACCAAAATTATACTTTTTATATGCTGCAGGTCGTAAATATTAAGATATTTTGATGAAATTTGGTACACAGACCTATATTGGCCCAATAATGCAGCCTATTGATTTTGGTGAACATCGGTCCATGTTTAGACCTAGTGCCCATATAAGGGTCCTACCAAAATTATACTGTTTATACGCTGCAGGTCGTAAATATTAAGATATTTTGACGAAATTTGGTACACAGACCTATATTGGCCCAGTAACGCAGCCTATTGATTTTGGTGAACATCGGTCCATGTTTAGACCTAGTGCCCATATAAGGGTCCTACCAAAATTATACTCTTTATATGCTGCAGGTCGTAAATACTAAGATATTTTGATGAAATTTGGTACACAGACCTTTATTGGCCCAATAATGCAGCCTATTGATTTGGGTGAACATCGGTCAATGTTTAGACCTAGTGCCCATATAAGGGTCCTATTAAAATTATACTGTTTATACGCTGCAGGTCGTAAATATTAAGATATTTTGATGAAATTTGGTACACAGACCTACATTGGGCCAATAACGCAGCCTATTGATTTTGGTGAACATCGGTCCATGTTTAGACCTAGTGCCCATATAAGGGTCCTACCAATATTATACTCTTTATACGCTGCAGGTCGTAAATATTAAGATATTTTGACGAAATTTGGTACACAGACCTATATTGGCCCAACAACGCAGCCTATTGATTTTGGTAAACATCGGTCTATGTTTAGACCTAGTGCCCATATAAGGGTCCTACCAAAATTATACTGTTTATACGCTGCAGGTCGCAAATATTAAGATATTTTGATGAAATTTGGTACATAGACCTATGTTGGCCCAAGGACGAAGCCTATTGATTTTGGTGAACATCGGTCCATGTTTAGAACTAGTGCCCATATAAGGGTCCCCCCAAAATTATATTGTTTATACGCTGCAGGTCGCAAATATTAAGCTATTTTGATGAAATTTGGTACATAGACCTATGTTGGCCCAAGGACGAAGCCTATTGATTTTGGTGAACATCGGTCCATGTTTAGAACTAGTGCCCATATAAGGGTCACCCCAAAATTGGCTTGGTTACAAACTGCAGGTCGCAAATATTAAGATATTTTAATGAAATTTGGTGCGCTGACTCACATTATAGAAAATTTTGACATAAGCCCCATTTTAACCCATTCGAATTTCGGATCCAAACAATACACCAGACTGGTGTAGGGTATTGTATAGTCGGCATGCCCGACTTTAACCTTTTTACTCGTTTTATATAAATTTGTTTTTTTTTAATTTTTATTTTAAATTAAAAAATCTCTATTGTTAAAATAAACTTTTATATTTTTAAAATCAGAACTTGTATCTAATCTAAATTGTTCTATTTTTTCAAATAAAAAATATGCTCTGGTTTTTTTTTTGGTTGGCCTGCTAATAACTAATAATTTGATTTCTAGGTGATTTAAATTTTCAAAAATTTTAGGTTTTTGTCGATATTTAAAATTTTCTGCAATCCGTTTGTGATATAGAGTATATTGTTTTACCCAAAGCAAAGCATGGATTCCGTGCGAATCTTCTGACAATACTTGGTAGAAGGATAGGTAGACGTCTTTAAATATACATATGTTGGTAAAAAATGGGTTAAACAATTTGAATACTGTGATCCAAAGTTTTGTTACTTGATTTTAACACTTTTTGGACAAATTTTTAATTTATTTGCCTGGTTTTCTTGTTCGTTATTAATTTTAAAAGGTTTTATTGCAATTTTATAGATTATCGGAAAGCTTAAATATTAAAACTGAATTACATCATTATTATTTTGATTTCCAATGGAGTGCTCCATTCCAATATTTTAATAATTTCAAGCCCGATGCTTCCAACGCGAAATGAAAGTAAAATTCCAGGGGATTTTGCGAAGTTAGATCGGTTTTTTATTTTATGGCCTCTTGAAATATCTGTGTGGCGCTAAAATCCAAAAATGTGTCACATTTTTAGAGTTAACTGTTCCTTTCGGTTCTGTTATTTTGTTCGGAATTATCAAAACCATTGACATAATCAGTGTGTTCGTTTACTCGAATTTCTTACTATTTTTACTATAATTGGAAAGTTTTGTTTACTTTTTGTATTGAAATCTTCCAGCTGTAGTAAATGTAGTAACTTGTAGTAAGTAAACGAACAAGATTATTATAATCTTATACTGATAGAAAAAATGCGGAAAAAATAGAAAACAAAAATCGGTGCTCGAAATTAGTTAAAAAGGGCCCTGCACAGAAAGCCTTTGGAATTAATAAATCCTTTTTGCTAAATATTAGTAAGATAAGTACAGGAAAAATGCAACTATTAAATATAAAAAATTAGTAGTATTTGAGTTAAATTTCGTTTAATTGAATTGCAAATTTATATTTAAAGAAATTGTTATATATTTAAAACTTAATTTATCTTTAAATTTAATTGAGTTGAATACAAATAACGGTCTCTCCTGCTACAATAAACAGAAATATTTGCTAGAAAATAGTAGACTGCTTTCTGCAGTGTACATATATTTTTATACGCATTACGAAAATCAAAAAACAAAAATCGAATAATATCCAGGAAATTTTGTAAATATAAGAGATTTTTTCTTGCTATTTTCATCTTTCTAATGTTTCGCAAACAGATGCTGCTGGATTCAGTTGTTTTTTAGTAAATTTTTTTAAAGACTTTTATATTAGTGTATGAACAACTGGAAAAATTTTTCGAATGAACGAGTGAACTACAAGAACACACTAGTTCAAAAATAAAATATATTGAAATGAACTGTGAACTATAATGCCAAATTCTAGTCATTTCTATTCCGATTGTTTGTTTGTACAAAATGTTTTATTTTGTGTGGAAATTTCCGGGTATCCTCACATTTTTACTCAATTTCTAAACCGATTTTGACATTTTTTTACGATAGACTGACACTCAGCGGATGTTGCTACCCAGCGAAATTGTAGGATGCAAAAAACCGGTTGAATAATTATCAACCTATAGTACTTGCTTGTGCCTGCAAGCAGGGAACTTCTAATTTTTATGGAAAACCAAAGGTTAATTTATCAATTTTACGTCTAAATTATAATAAATATGAAAATTATTACCAGTAACAATAAAAAATAGCCACTTAATAATTAAAAGGAGCGAAAAAAAATTTCAGTTTTCTATATGAAGCCACATTTTATAAATTTTTTCTCAGTAAATGCGAGGATTGATAAATTTTTTTTTAGAAAACAGTTTTCGCAATTGGATTTCGGGTCTATTTTATTTATGAAAACTTAAGAAACTTGGCCATATGCTATTTGTTTTAAACAAAAAATAAATATTTTTATTACATTTTTTAAAAAATTTTGTTGCTTTCGATGTATATTGTTACGTTTCAAAAATTGCCAAATCATTTCGGGGTGGGGGGGGGGGGCTCGAGCCCCCGCGCCTCCAAGCCCCCCCTCTCTCTACGTGCCTGCCCCTCATTCAATATCTAAAAATTTGACATTTTTTCGGCTTATTATTGGTTTGACCCACACTGAAATAATCATCATTCATGATGTTAATGATATAATTTCATAGAATTTTTTTCGCAGAACCAATGAAGAATTTCATTATGTATATAATATTTAATGAATATTCGAAAATTTTTCATAACTTCTCTTTCATAAAATTTCATAATTTTATTAAAAAATTTCATTGAATTTCATAAATTAGATCTTCATAAATTTAATGAAAATGTTCTTTATATATATAAAATTGTTCAATAGTATCTATTTTTTTTTAATTTTTTTACAAAAATATCGTCATTTTATTAACTAACCCGGTGTCTTCAAATGCAATAAATTATATGATATGAAATGTCAAAACCATGGCAGCGAAACGTCAAAATGATATCAATTGCAGAGTGGTGGAGAACACTTGACCATTTCATGGATAAGAAATATCATAGATTTTTCTTCGAAAAACACCAAATTTTATGAAAAATTAATGTTTACCGACAAATAATAAAAAACTAAACACTTTTCCATTCCTTTTTACCAAATTTTTTGTTGTTTTTCTATTACAAAATTAAAATGAAAACTAAAAGTGACATTTGATTTCTGGCATCATTACAAGATTTTATTTATAATTTTATAAAATTTAAATTGAGTGTCTGCACTTGAGATGAGAGCATTTTGACAATTGCTTGCTATCATTTTATTGCATGTCAAGACACTAGGTTATACTGAGAGAATTATCTTTTATAATTCTTTTTTTAAATAAATTTTTTTTTATTAATTTTGTACTATGAAATTTTTTATATATCATATTCATTTTTTCGAAGCATTAATAAGGAATTTCATTAATTGAATTAAGCTTACTATAAAATTTTATGAAACTTTTTAATTTAATGAAATATTTCATTAGATATATTTTGTACATCCATAAAATATGCTACAATTTTATTACGCTTTTTGCATTTGCTAAATACGTTTTCTTTATCCACTCCAACTTAGCAACGACAACAACCAATTATAATAAATAATAATAAATGAAATTGCTTAATAGATTTTATGAAGATCTTCATCGGCTGAATGATTTATTGATTGGAGGAGTGGTCTATTCATTTTATGAAGAGTTTCATTTATTTTATGAACTTTTCATAAACACTGTCTTTGAGGAAACCTGTTTCATAGATTCTATGAAAAGTTTCAATGGACGAGTTCCAGTGACAATTTTCATTGAAACTATGAACAAATTAATTACTGTAGTGATGATAATTCTCTCAGTGCATACGCCAAAAACTTGTTATCTAGAAAAACGATAAAAAAAAATATTTACAGTTCTTATCTGGCTGTTACAACGGAGCTTCAGTTGTACCAAAAATAATTCGGTAGTCGCAATCGAAAAATACGTTTCATACAACTGAAGCATTCGATTGCAATAAATTGGGCTGTCAGCACCGAATCTGTTTTCTGGGTATATGCGCGTTATATTAATTAATTCATAACTCAATTTTTTTTTCAAAAATGGTCAGTAGGTAAAACCAATAATAAGACTATGATTTGGCCTCGGCGGGAAATGAGGAGCGTTTGCCAATTTTGGTTAAATTTTCAGAACATAATTAGTTAGTTTAGTAGATTTGAGGTTAAGAAGAAAAATAAACCTTTTCTTCAAAAGTTATAAACACATTAAATTTGCAAATCAGACTAGATCCAGTTTCTTCCTTTTTCTATTGACAGTGATTTTCCATTAAATTGTACTTTGTTTATATTTTATTGTCAGATTGTCTCTAGAATACTTTCAGAATTGATCAAACAGACATATACAAATATTCTACTTTAGATTTTGTGTTTATCTTCTTATTTCCTCCGTGTCACCTTTTCGCAGATGTTGCCACACTCTCGTATGGTTTTTACGTACAAGTGCAGGTAATTTATTTATATCGGAGATGGACTTAGGAGTTAGTGTTGATTATTTTTATTTAATCTTAGTAACAATAAAAAATTTTACCCTAGCGACTAAATTATGTTAAAAAATTCACTTTTCTCCAAATTAGCTGAAATTAATTTCCTACAATTGCAAAACTAAGGGAAGGACATACGAGTATCTAATATTTATCGTTTTGATTTGCTATAGTGTACCTATAAAATCCTCATAGTATAGTCTTCACATTTTTGATCTTGGTTCAACAAATTTTTTTAAAAAGAAACTTAGTTTGGAGTTTTGAAAATGCATTCAATAAAATTTAACATTTTTGGCCATACCTGCGAATTGGTTAGTATTATCCTCAAAGGCCAAAAAAAAAAAAAAAAATCTGAGTATTTTTGGATCCAAAGTATTCAAAGAAATAATGTAAAATTAGAAAATTTCAGAAAAAATAAAATTATTAGTAATATAGGAACAGCAAAAATAAAACTGTTAAATGTATAGAATTTTAATTATATTTTAGTTAAATTTTTGTAAATGGAAAATAGCAAATTAACCTGCTAAAATCAGCAAAAAATTTTGCTAAATAATTAGTAGCCTAATAAATCACGAAAACAAATTAAAAATGTTCGAAGTTTTTTTTCGATTTTTTTTTAATGCAAATAAAAAACGAGCCTTTTGATAATAGCAGTTTACAATTTTTTAGCAAATATTTCTGTTGATTTTAGCAGTATAGACTACCATTTGCATTCAAATAAATTTAGCTTAAAATTTGAAAAAATTTTGCAGATATAACACTGTGAGACAAATGGTAGGGGTCAGTGATCGGGAAGGGTTCAAACTACCGGGGAAAGTTACATCGCTAAAAAAGAAGTTATACGTGTCCCGGCGTTTCGCTGCGTCACCTCTAGGAATCGAGATATATCGATTTGACCTCTGGTGGTCTTTTTTTTGACATAACTCGAGAACCACTAGTCCGATTTTGCTCAAACAATTTTAAAAAAATTAAAAATTACAATTCCTTTAATCTGTTCATATAACGTTTTTCTATATACTCAACAGTTTTGCTGGTAAAAATAAATGTATGAAGAAAAAAATATTTTTTGCCTAAAATATTAAAAAAAGTAATAAACAAAAGGTTATTGATTTTTATGGTAGCGGTAACAAACATTTATTTTTACCGGCAAAACTGTTGAGTATGTAGAAAAACGTTATATGAAGAGATTAAAGGAATTGTAATTTTTAATTTTTTTAAAATTGTTTGAACAAAATCGGACTAGTGGTTCTCGAGTTATGTCAAAAAAAAGATATATCTCGATTCCTAGGGGTGACCCAGCGAAACGCCGGGACACGTATAACTTGTTTTTGACCGATATAGCATTTCCCGTTGGTTTCATCCCATCCCGATTTTGACTGTCGCATAGTGTAATTATTATTGCAAGATATAATTTTTAGTCTACTAATATTTAGCAAAATTTTCTGCAAATTTTACAGTACAATTTGCTATTTTGAATTAACTAAAAGTTTGAATTAACTAAATATAACTAAAATTCTATAAATTTAACAGTTTTAATTTTGCTGTGCTTATTTTACTAGTATTTAGCAAAAAAATCTGCTAATTTTAGCACTTCTGCAGCATCATTTTTAACCAAATTTTAGTAACTTTTTCTGCTATTTTTACAGACTTATTTCTATGAGTTTAGTCTTTAACACATTAATGGCCTGGGGAATCTGTAACAACTTGAACATTTTCTGACGAATTTTGAATTTGTACACTTTTTCGAAATTGTAATTAAACATAGATTAGAGTGTTGTAATCATTTGGCGTAAAAAAATTGACTTAATAAATAAATTTTTTAGAAGTTTTTTCGCCTTATAAATACTAATCAAATTTACAGTCGAATTCTGTCGCACCTTTTCTTTGTCCAATCGCCAGCAAATTTCATATCACCAGTTTCTGTATACAAACGAATATAATTATCCCAATCAGGACTGTTAAAATTCATTTTTTACCCATCTAATATTCATCTGGCCTAAAAATTAGCTCCGTGTTATCATTATCAAGTTTCATCATAATTACAATCATCACTGCCTCACAAATTAAATCAGTATTTATGCATGCAATCGTTTGCAAATTTTATTTATGCACGTGTATATTAACAAACACTAACAAGGTAGAATAACAATATCCACAAAACGATTTCTTTTATAAATTCAACAACCAAATCTTACTCAAGAGTTAAAATCATCATCATCATGTGTATTGCTCTCAATTTGTAACATTTATTAGCAATCTGTAGTGTTTCAATAGTATTTGATTTGAAATTTAGAACTACAACAAAAATGTTTATCTATATATTCAACACACGGTTGTACCACCCAACTCCCATTTATCTACTTTTACTTAAGCCCCTGTTCTCCTACTGGCAGTCTGTCTAACTTGTTGTTCTGGTGAATTACTCTCCATATACAAAAAATACCTGAAAGTTTAAAAAACAAAATGAAATAGAACCAAAATATTCCTTGAATAAGCCATAGCAGAATGAAAAATATTTGTAAATTTTATCATTGTGTTGGCAAATACAAATGTTTTAGGTATTCATTGGCATTTGAACATGTCTAACCAAAAAAGGTGATGGGCTGTTGGTCGATATGAATAAAAACAAACGAATAACAACCATAACAGTATAAATCCCTATTCATCCACTCACAAGGAAGGTATCCCCGGAGTAACACAGCGATTGCGCCGAAATTTGGATGTATCCTCTACCACACATTCAAACTTCATTGCAATCGCTGGGTTACCCCGGGTTATATAATTAACAAAAGCTGTATTTTCGACTTAACTATATCCGTTAACTTTTAAAAAAGCACAAAGTACATAAAAACGTTTTTTAGACGAAAACTAATATATTACTTTTCGTATGCACGTTAACTCACAACGTGGATAATTATCAACGTTGAAAACTCAACGTTTATACATTTTTACACCTAGCGTAACTTCTTCGCGTTACTACCTAAAAAGTTTTGCTGACGTACGTTCGATTATACCGCAACTATCATAAATACTCACTATTTAAAAAAATTTGATACTCCAATCAGTTTAACGTAGATTTGCTATAAATACTTACCGTTGATAGGCATGAAAGAAAATAGAGCTAAAGTCATTTCAAGTCAATCTCTTAATGAAAAGTGGGTATGAGGATAAGATGTTTTTAAGTATTTTTAAACAGTTACTCTACTAACGTACTAAGGGAACTTCTGCAGTCAAAATTTGTTAGTTGTTTAATATATAATATTTCAGTTTTGTTTTTTCAAGTGAAAATAACATTCATTTGTAGAGAAAATTTAATTTTCAACTACATTCGTAAGTCGTTAAAAAAAACAAATAGCAATCCTTTGATTTTGTTAAAATACTAAAAACTAACTAAAACTAAAAAAATTATTTAACTAATTTTTGTTAGTTGTTTGAACTAATTTGTGTTTCATTTTATTAGCAGCCAAAAACAAACGAAAATGCAAGCTGAATTTAGTTAAATATCAGGGGTGCTGTTTTCCAATGAAATTTTATTTGTTTTCAAATATATTTGCAGCGGTCTTTACATACAAAATATTTGTAAATTGACATAAAATTAAACTAATTAATTGTAGCCCACTTTTGCCTCTCAGACTTTACAATTGGCCGCTGAAAATGAATATGTGCAGTACCCAGTCAGAAATCGCCAGTGGTACAAAAAATTAAGCACTGGCATACCACTGGGTAACCACGGTATTAAAAATAAATGACTGGCAGAACACTCATTTGGGACGCTTTGCCAGCGTTTGCGAAAAGCGTTTTACCTGTATTTGTTTTACAAAAATTTCGGTGGTTTATAAAAAAAACCACTGGCAAAGAATTGGCTTAGAGTGATATGCCAAAGTTTGCAACCAGTGGTTATCCAGTGCTACCTAGCCAATGCTAACAGGCGTACAAAAATCAATTCACTGGAAAACCAGTGATTTTATAAAAATGCTGACGCTTCGTTAAAAAATGTTTGTAGTCAGAAGGTTCCGAGTTCAAATCCGGTTGCAAGCAAAAAATTTGTTTTGGATTTTTTTTAATTTAAATTTTTTTTTGTTTTATAAAATCAATTTTTTTGTTTGTGGGAAAGCTCCTTCAAGACCAACTTTTTTTTTGCCCTCCCAACACTGGCATACTAGTTACAAAAAATTGTTTGCCAGTACTAGCATTTTGGCATTTTTTTTAATTTTATTTTGGAAAATATATTTCCAGACCACCTATTTATTGGTTTTTCCAGCGTTTTGCCAACGTTTAAAAATTTTTTCCTCCAGTGCTTTTCCGGCGCTTTTTGAACAGCCGGTCCTTTTGTCTAATGATGTTATCATTTTGGGAATGGAAAAGCACTTTTTGCCAGTACTTGTACCACCTGTTAAAGTGCTTTGCCACCGCTTTCCCGTTTGTATTTTTATGACTGGGTAGTTTCTTAACCCCCTATCATATATATATTACCAAATTTCGCAAAAATCGTTGGGTTTCCCTTGAAGCTTACCTTCCTCGGAAATTTTAAAACAAGCTATAATCATGATAATACATTTAGTTCATGGCTTTGTTGGTAACAAAAATATTATTGATTACACATGTAGCAGAGCTACGAAATTGGAACATTTTTATTAAAGAGTAATTGAATTGAATTGCGACCAAGTGTTATAGGTCTGGTTGATTAACAATCTTCTGTGCTAAAAATCTTTTCTAAGATTTTACAGATTAAAAACTTTTAACTTGATAAATTTTCAAGTGATTTTCTCGACTGCACGGAGATGTCAAAAAATAACAAAAATAAATATTTGTATACTTACAAAAATAAAAAAGAAAATTAAAAAAAATAATACGAGTAAATATATAAAAGTTACATAAAATCAAAACAAATGTTTCAATAATTTCCATTTAATGGAATTATTTCATTGGTTCTATGAACTCGTTCCAATAAAAAGGAAATCATTGTACTAATAAACAAATTCATTAATACTACTAACAAAATTCTGTCAGTGTAGCTCATTTGAAGTTCGTTCTTAGCTAAGCCATATTTTCTTACTTGCTAGTTTTTTGTACGACATTTTTCGGGAAAATGTGCAATTCAACTCATCCATCAAATTTTTTTCATAGTATTATTTTCATCATTATGATCATCATTTGTAGCGGTATTGTGATATATTAGTATCAATGATACTAATGTTTCACAATCATTATATCATATTAATATCAATTTGTATTAAATTTTCCCAAGTAAAAATACAGACAAAATTAAGATAATTCATACACAATAATGCATATATGTATACTAGACCGTACCTCAAAAAAAGTTCACCGTACACCCTCCAATATGAAGTATTTTTGCAAGCAACTTCAAAAAAAAAATTTTTTCCGAACATTGGGGCCTTTTCAAATTTTCGTTATAGCTTCGGCATTTAAAGTTGGATTTTAAAGTGCGATATACCGATTTTTGTATCGAAGAGACCAGTGTTTTGCTATAAAAGAAAAATCTAATGAAAAAAATTTAAAAAGGCGACCCCTACGTTCGGCAACCAATATATAAAAAAAAATTTTACTGGGTTTATCGAAAAACTTCCTTAGCAAAAGGTGGTACGCTCTAAGTACACTCATAAAAATAAATTTGTAAAATTAGTAGAAAAAGTTACTAAAAATTAGTTATAAATGATGTTGCAGAAAAAACAGCTAAAATTAGTAGATTTTGTTACTAAATACTAGTAAAATAAGAACAGCAAATTTAAAACTGTTAAATCTACAGAATTTTAATAATATTTAAGTTAACTATTAGTTAATTGAAAATAGCAAATTGTACTGTAAAATGCTGAATATTAGTAGACTAAAATAGCAAAAAGAAACTGTTAATCTAAAATTAGCAGATACATTTGCTAAAAAATTGTAAACTGCTGTTTTCAAAATGCTCGATTTTTATTTGCATTTAAAAAAATCGAAAAAAAACTTCGAAAATTTTAGCAAAATTTGTTTCTGATTTTAGCAGAATAATTTGCTATTTTCAATTAACAAAAATTTAGCTTAAATATAACTAAAATTCTGTATATTTAACTTTTTTATTTTTGCTGTTCCTATATTACTATAATATAGCAAAAATAATCTGCTAATTTAGCAGTTTTTTTGTGCAGCATAATTTTTAACTAATTTTTAGTAGTTTTAACTAAATTTTTTACGGACTTTTTTCTATAAGTAAACTCAGAGAAAATATATTTACTGTGGTTATCGAATTTATTGCTAATCGAATTGCTTGGTTAGATCCACCGATATATATGTTTGTGGTGATAGAAATTCAGTTAATACAATAGAATTTCGTTTGAAAAAATCTATTTAAATTGTATTAAGAATAGACTTAAAACGTCATAATTTGGTTACTTCTGTTGGCAAAAAAAAATCTGTTGTCACAACGAATATGTTTTCTCCCTATATACGTGACTTGCCTGCAAGTAGTGCTATGTGTTTTTTAATAGATTTTCAGGAGAGCGAAAAAAGTGTTCCAAAATATCCCTTTAAGATATTTTATTGACATCAAGTGCCTTAATGATGATTTTAGTAAATGAGGTCATGAATCATTAAGGCATCTGATTCCAATAAAATATCTTAAAATGTTATTTTTAAACAGTTTTTTCACTCTCCTCAAAACTTGTTAAAAAACACATAGCACTACTTGCAGGCAAGCCGACGATATACTTTATTATTTCAAAATTATAAATAAAATATCTTCATAGAAATTCATGTCGTTTGTTTAAATCTCTATTAAATCAGTTTTTAAAATATTTTATTAAAATCCTCACTGATAGCTCTTCTCGAAATATTTTCCTTTAAAGGAAAAATTTCAAATGTTAGCCAAGCATGTCGGAACTATAATTCACACTAAGCCAATAAAACACTTTAACGTGTTTTTAGTGTAGGCAGACACCTAAAAAACGGAAACAACAAAATGCCACAAACTTCAACTGCTATTTGAAGGTGTGTTAAAATGTGCGTTTAATTGTTTTGAAGACAGTGTTTTATGTATAAAAAAAAACTACTTAACATTGGATAGTTTTAAATATTTTCTTGACCGTACTTCCAACAAAGAGTTTAGATAATAAAGATTATGAAATCCTCTCAGTTATTGAGTAAAAATATTTAAAATGTGACTAAAAATAGGTAATTAAAATTTTTTTGGTAATTTTTAATGACAAAATGAGTAAGTCGGGCATGCCGACCATTGAATACATAGATCTCTTACTCTTTGACATTTGCTGTCAGCGCACGTAACTCATGACAACATGTTGGACCTATACCTATACAAAAACGAGTAAAAAGGTTAAAGTCGGCCATGCCGACTATACAATACCCTACACCAGTCTGGTTAAAAGCCAACTAATGTTTGGATCCGAAATTCGAATGGGTTAAAATGGGGCTTGTGTCAAAATTTTCTATAATGTGAGTCAGCGCACCAAATTTCATTAAAATATCTTAATATTTGCGACCTGCAGTTTGTAACCAAGCCAATTTTGGGGGTACCCTTATATGGGCACTAGGTCTAAACATGGACCGATGTTCACCAAAATCAACAAGATTCGTCCTTGGGCCAACATAGGTCTGTGTACCAAATTTCATAAAAATATCTTAATATTTGCGACCTGCAGCGTATAAACAATATAATTTTTAGGGGACCCTTATATGGGCACTAGGTCTAAACATGGACCGGTGTTAAGCAAAATCAATAGGCTTCATCCTTGGGCTGACATAGGTCGGTGTACCAAATTTCATCAAAATATCTTAATATTTGCGACCTGCAGCGTATAAACAGTATAATTTTGGTAGGACCCTTATATGGGCACTAGGTCTAAACATGCACCGATGTTCACCAAAATCAATAGGCTGCGTTATTGGGCTAACATAGGTCTGTGTACCAAATTTCATCAAAATATCTTAATATTTACGACCTGCAGCGTATAAACAATATAATTTTGGTAGGACCCTTATATGGGCACTAGGTCTAAACATGGACCGATTTTAACCAAAATCAATAGGCGGCGTCCTTGGGCCGACATAAGTCGGTGTACCAAGTTTCATCAAAATATCTTATTATCTGCGACCTGTAGAGTGCGCTGTAGAGTGCGCACAAGAATGCATGGACAGACAGACGGACGGACGGACAGACGGACATCGTTAAAACGAAATAAAAAAAATTTTAAGCCGATCGGTATAAGGTGGCTCTAGGACCAATATTTTTTGGTGTTACAAACATCAGCACAAACTTATAATACCCTGACCACATAGTGGTGAAAAAATGTCTTTGTTGACAAAAGAAGAAGAAGAGTAAGATTTTACCGAATGCTTAGCTTGTTTAAAAGAAAATTGGAATAATATTCCCCATGGCCGATAGGTATAAATAAGGACCGATCCTATCTAGAATCAATAGGCTTTGTGTTTGGCCTAGTGTTTCCAATTATTCGACATAGGCGGTTAACCGGTTAATGCATTATTCGAAAACTCACTAAAATGGATTAACCGGTTATTTGGGTCGGTTATTCTTGAAAATTGGCGGTTAATCGATTAAGCGTTTAATGCTAAATTAATGTATTTCATTAACTTTTTATTAATTAAAACACAAAAAGCTGACTCTTTTCATTAAATATTAACGTCATATATGAATACGATGTATTTAATAAAAAAGTTTTCATATTCGAAGGTTGAAAAGTTTCGGGATCTGAGATTTTTTTAAAAAAATGTCTTTAAAAATGTAGCTAAATCTACTAAAATTTCGTTGAAGATGGCAGAAAGAACTGCTGAAACTAACAAAATATTAGTAAGTTAAGAACAGGAAACCTAAAACTGTTACATATCGATTACTTAACGTAGATTTTTTATTTAGAAAAAAATTTAAAAATCTTAAAAGCTTAGATACAAAATTTCTTTGAATGTGATTTTTAATCAACACTATAAAAATTAATATTGCATTTAACTTTTTCGGGCCCAACTAGCTTGCAAAAATGTAATGTAATAAGATTCTTCCTACAGCTACGAAATTTTCATTAAAGGCATCGATAAAAAAATTTGAGTTCTCTTTGAGATTAACTTCAGTTAATTGACAATACCAATTTACTTTGTTTCTCAGTATCTTTTTCGTTACTAAAGGCCATTAACAGTAAAAAAAATAACCTAAAGTTTGAGCGTACTTACTCTGAGAGAATTTTATCGGACGAGCTTTAAACAAAATTTTCAATAAGCTAATAAGTTTTCTTCAAAAAGTAAAAGCCAAATTTATTAAATTTTATGAAAAAGCTTCACAATTTTTATGAATCTCTTTCTAAAAAAACTTTTTTGGGTGTATTGGGTGTATGACATTTTTAATAAATAATATGAAATTTTTCATAAAATTTTATGAAAAATTGCATCAATTCAATTAAAAGTTTCAATAGACGAATTCCAGCGAATCTTAATTGAATCGTATATAAATTCATTAATAGCATATAGACAACTCACTGAGTGTGCAGCTACAGAAGTCAAATTCTATATAAATTAAAATTTTGTAACTTTAGGTTATTTGTTTTAATTCGAATTTAAATTCATTGAAACCGGTTCGGATTCAAAGTTGCTGTAGAGGAACATGTTTTAGAATTGATGTGGTTTTGATCCGATGTGTATGTACACTTTCTTAGGAAAAATAAGAAAAGTTAAAGTTCTTACAGAATTAACATGTTAATTGTGTAACAGTTTTAAAACAAATGCAGCCTTGTCTTAAAGGACATGGAGATATAATTTATATTAGTTTAAATTTTTAAAAGAAATGAAACAGTAATGCAAAATTGTCTATTTTATTTCATAAAGAATCCTCCAGCCAGTCGTGTGTTTTGTGAAGTTTTAAAAAGCACCTTCATTTTGGCCTCTTGCTATGTTCTTAAGGCTTTTTTACAAATAGAAACTTTGATACATATTTTTTTTAAAACATTTGCGCAAAATTTTATTAAAAATTGGGAGTCTGATGGTACAATGTCGACTTGTTTGCGGTTGCTCGAAAAAGGTATTTAAAGGCTTAAGGACCTATTTCAAACGATTTATAAAGAATTAGATGCTATTTTAGTTAGTATTTGTTTTTTCTAAGCTTTTCTGGTAATTTTGTAGCACAGATTAAGAAAATTGTGAAGTTTTGGGAAAAAATTAAGGAAAAATTCCATATTAAAAATGTAACCGGTTAATCGACCAATTTTAACCGATTATTCGTTTCGACATTAACCGAAATAGAGGCGATTAATCGAGGAATCGGATAATCGATTAACCGAATTGGAAACACTAGTTTGGCCACATGTGATTCAGCGTACCAAATTTCATTAAATTATCTTCGTATGTGTGACTTTCACAAGTTGGCACGCTGGTTCGTATAAGCTCCTGGACAAACCATATTTATTTTGTTGCGAGTGTTTGGACGTAGTGCCCATATAAAGGGCTGATTTGCACGCTACATATCGCAAATTTTGTACGAAAATAAAGGGCTCTTCAATAAGAGCGCTACAAAAGTTTTTTTTTAAATAAAACAAAAACCGTTTTGGCTATCAATGAAATTCTTTATTCCTGTGAAAGTACGTTCGATGCCATTATGTATGGAAATCGATCTCTTTTGTATGACCACCACGGGCACGCTTGCAGAAGTCCAGACGCTGAACCCAATTTTCGACCGTTTTCAAGCATAAATCGGCCGATATTCGTACGAAGTTCATCAATCGTCGCTAGCTTGTTGGCATAAACCATAGATTTGACGTAGCCCCACAGGAAATAGTCCAACGGCGTCAAATCGCACGACCGAGGCGGCCAATCGACTGGACCATTTCGTGAGATAACACGTTCTCCAAACTTTCCATCATGAAATGGCAAACCTTACTGAAGAGAAATGTCAAAAGAGCGGCAAGAAATATGGCGTCGTTTGCTGTCCCTGTCTTTCTACTTTTGTAGCGTCCCTTTTGAAGAACCCTTTATTTTAATGAAATTTGGCACATGTGAGTCAGGTGCGATACGTGTGGCGATACTCTTACGGGGAAAAAATCCTAGACGTCTGTGTTGGCGAGCTATAGAATCACTGAAATTGTCATACAATTAGGCTAGGCCGCGTGTGAACCCAGACAAAACTAAGATATGCCTTTGCCTTTGAAGTATCTAGGAGTAATATGGGTTACATGCAGTGTAGCTGTAATGTCAAAATATAGTTTAAATCCGAGAATGATACACTACTGGCTCCACACAAGCGTAATCAGACCCATCCCGAGTTATGCGGCCGTAGCACGCAAGACATTAATGCTAAAAGAGTTCAACATTAATCCACTTTAGCAAAAGCAGAGCTTAGGAATCAGTGGTGCTATCACAACCACATTTACGGGATTCGCTAGGGAGGGTTCTTCGACGAGTGCAGCCAACTTGAAGAATGCGAAAACATTTCAAGATTTTAGATCTGAACCAAGTATATTAGTTTTCAGCTATACCTAAAACTTTTTCTGGACACACAATTTCAGAAAAAGTTTTAGTTACATCTTTTTTGGCACTAAACCAATTTTCAACCAATGTTTTACTAATTTATTTTGCTACCACAATTGTGATAATAAACACATTTATACTGCGGACAGCAACCAGACAGATAATATGTGGATTTCACAGATTAGACATTAGATGTATACTTAACCCATTTTTCGCCGACTGGTGATTACAATCAAAAGCACTTTTACTATTCACAACTTTCTAATGACATGTTTTTTATTTAATTAATTTTTTTTATTAATTATTATGGGTCCTGTTTATTTTATGATATACTCAGTATAAAAATGCTTTTAATTTGTACTTCAAAAATATCAGCCATGTACGCATATTCCGCCAATGGTGATTTTCCGGAAAATTGGAACTTGAAAATTTCGAATTTTCTTAATTAAGCTCAGAATAGCTTTGATAAAAATTTTTTTCAAAATCTATCGACGGGAGCTGGTAGCGGCGAAAAATGGGTTAAACACAGCTCTCCCAAGACATGCCATCGACCGGCCTGCAAAATGTCACATGTGTTTTTTAATATATTTTCAGGAGAGTGGAAAAACTGTTACAAAATCTACTTTTAAGATATTTTATTGGCATAATATGGCTTAATTATTCACGACCTCATTTAGTAAAATCATCATTAAGGCATATGATGCCACTAAAATATCTTAAAAGTAGATTTTGTAACAGTTGTTTCGTTCTCCTGAAAATCTATTAAAAAACTCATGTGACATTTTGCAGGCCAGTCGACGATATAATAAATAAAAGCGTGAACGATTTTTGTATCTGTGTTTCATACATAAAACAAAAGGACATCAAAAGATTGCATATGCATAAAAATGTAACACAATAACATAAGATAAAATATGATTTAAATTATAGACAAACAAAATGTTTAAATTTTATGAAGATAAAGATAAAAAGTGAATGTATAAACAAAATATTTTTTATAATACTGATTATGTGAAATACAAGGACAGACATTCTTTCCAGTAGTTTGAGTAAATTTTGTATTCCCTTTCGCTTTTTTTAATAAGACGATTTTTATAATTTAAAAGCCGTAGTTTATGGCATTTTTTGTTATTTAGTATTGTCGACTAATAACAGAGTCTGGCCATTTTTATATTTTACAAATTATCTAAATAATTTCGAAAGAGTCACACAAATACAATCTTTGGACTTAAATTTTCAGTAAATAAATTAACTATTTAAAGCATAATTTGTCCATAATTTTTTTCAGTTTTTTCAGTCTACTAATATTTAGCAAAAAGTTTCATTAATTTTAGGAAGAAATTTTTTCTTTTGCATTTGAATAAATATTAGCATAACTTTTGCTTAAATTATTAATTTTTTGGTAAAAATCAGCTCCCTGATTTTCAGCAAACCACTTTTGCTGACATTACCAAATTTTTTACAAGCATGCTCCTGATTAAGAATTGTTTGGCTCAGCAACATTTTTTGCTGACCTTACTGACTTTTTTTTTTTTTTTAGTGTAATTGAGCAGAAATCTAAGGGAATTTTAAAACCAGTAAAAGTAAATTTTGTAAGATAGTAAGTATTTTCACCGGGTATTCAACGCTGAGGACACAATTTTGCGAATGGGTATTACGAACACAGCAATTTGTAGGCCCGTTTAGAGGATGAGAAGACCTTAGAACAGTAGCTTTGTGGCTGTCCGCAATTTCCGAGCATTAGGATTTACTTATCTGGTGAAAATATTTCAGCTTTGGCTGACCTCAGATTAATGGGCTTGAGAAGATTGAGGAATCTAGTCAACAGGGCGGAATTTTTGGAATAGATAGGGACGATAGAGAGCGCACACCAATCTGACTTTCAGGTTCAAGTGTATGTTATGGACATGATTCGGTTCTGATTTCTCGTTTTCAACCTAACCTTAAGAAAATTTTTCAAAGGCAAACAAAATTAATTGTAAGCCTTCTCCAACAGATCATGAAAATGGTAAGGTTTTATAATTTTCACATTCTCGAGGTGCCCTACTTTTTGATCTACAAATACAGCTTCCTGTGGGTCTGTGTTATCTGCCGTCACAAATTAAGGTGTTTAAGAAGTGCGCCATTACAAGTGTAACACATAGTTCTAGACCCTACACCACTAAATGGACACCACCTCTTTTAATAATGCCGTCTGTCCGTCAGTTCCTCCCTTCGTCCGTCTATCTGCGTCTCCATGTATATTTGTGCGCACGCTTCAGGTAGGAAATATTAAGCTATTTTGATGAAATTTGATACACCAACTTATGTCGACCCAAGGACGCCTATGGATTTCGGCTAAAATCGGTCCATGTTTAGACCTAGTGCCCATATAAAGGTCCCCCCAAAATTAGAATTGCGTATGCTACAGGTCGAAAATACGAAGATATTTTAACGAAAACTTGGTAAAATAATAGAAAAAAGTCTGTAAAAAATTTAGCTAAAACTACTAAAAATTAGTTAAAAATAATGTTTTAGAAAAAACTGCTAAAATTAGCACATGTGTTTTGCTATATATTAGTAAGATAGGAACAGCAAAAATAAAAATACTAAATAGACAGAATTTTAGTTATATTTCAGTTAAATTTTTGATATTGGCATAAAACAAATTAACACAAAAATCACCATAAAGTTTTGCTAAATAATTAGTAGCCTAAGATTGAAAAAAAATTTTAAATTTTCGAATTTTTTTTCGATTTTTTTTAAATGCAAATAAAAATGTATCCTTTTGAAACAGCAGTTTATAATTCTTTTAGCATTCAACTAAATTTAACTTAAAAATAATAAAAATTTTGTAGTTACAACAACTGGTTTTTGCTATTTTTAGTCTACTAATATTTAGCAAAATTTTCTGCAGATTTTATAGTACAATTTGTCATTTTCAATTAACTAAAAGTTAACTTAAATATAGCTAAAATTCTGTATATATAACAGTTTCATTTCTGCTGTTCTTACTTTACTAGTATTTAGCAAAAAATCTGCTAATTTCAGCAATGTTTTCTGCAACGTCATTTTTAACTAAATTTTAGTTGCTTTTTCTGCTATTTTTACAGATTTATTTATAATAGTGTTCACTAGGGTGGTTTAAATTTTTTGCGACAACGGCGCATCGCGATTCTGGTTCTATGGGTCACTCCAAGAAACTTTGCCGAAGAAACCATAGCTCAAAAATGAACTTTGAGGGTGGGTAAATTTGTTCAGATGAAAAAAAAAACGTGACAAGGTTATAGGAAATTCAAAATCTACCCAAAATTCTAAGAAAATTGCCCTAAAAAAATATGGGTCTAAAATTAAAACCTAAAAAAACCAAATTGACCCCCTTAATGTATACTGATTCATATGCGCTCATAAACAAAGTCTATTGATTTTATTTAGAATCGGTCCATGTTCAGACCAAGTGCCCGTATAAAGTTCTCCCAATTTAAGATATTTTGATGAAATTTGGAATACCGACTTATCTCGGCCGAAGTACGGAGTCAATTGATTTTGGTTGAAATCGGTTCTTGTTTAGACCAAGTGCCCATACAAACGTCCACCCAAAATAGGATTTTTCGCACGGTACAGGTCACAAATCAAAAGGTATTTTTTTTTTTTTTTAAGAGAAGTAGCACTCAGGAAATTCTTCCTATTAATTAATGTGTTGCTTCCTTTGGAAGGGGATAGAGAAGAAGTGAAAGGTGGTGAAAGATGAATGGCTTCAAATATGGCAACACTGTAATTGCGCGAGATGTTGACTTTTTTTTAGAACAGTTGTTGCGCGCCATCTGTCGGTGATTTGGCGAACTTTATTGAAGCTTTTTAGTTCATAGCCCTGTTATATTATTTTACTTCGGTGAAATGAAATTCTGGGCATCAACTTATATTGGCCCAAGCATTAAGCCTATGAATTATGGTTTAAATCGGTACATGGTTGGACCTCGTGGCCATATAAAGTTCACACAAAATCGACTTTTTGGCACGTTTCAAGATATTTTAAAGAAATTAGGTACGCTGACTCACATGGACCGAAGACCAAAGCCGATTGAGTCTAGTTGGGATTGGTCCATAGGACTATATTTACGGGTTTTTCTTAAATACTCCTAACATCAAAATTTCTTACGGTTTTTCTTATTTTATTTATCACTATATAGACAAAATTCTATTTCAACCCAGAGCTTTAAAGAATTAATTCGTTTCTGGAATGAATTCGCAAAAATTTTATTAAATTTTTTAATACAAGGAATGACGCCTTGTTTTTATAAAGCGAACGTAATTATTCCTTCAGAGGAATTGTGTGTATTTTGTTTTTGTTGCAATAACAAATTATACACATTCCTCAAGCGGAATAATTCTGCTCGCTTTATAAAAATAGGCGGTGAATTCATTAATAAGTAGGAATAAATTTCTGTGAATGAATTCAAAGGATTCAAATTTAGAGAATGAATTCCCTGGCCAAAGCATTAAGCATTAAAATTAAAGAACTCTTTCACTAATGAATTTTTTTAACACGAGTTAGTTAAAGTTTTAGTCAATGAATTCATTCCCTTGTATATTAAATTACCTGAAGGAATTAACTGTTTCGTTTAATGCCCCAAGGTATTACCTTTTTCGTTTAATTCCCTAAAGAATTAATTAAGGCCTTAAAGAGTAAACATTTCTTTCTTTATTTTTCAGATCTTCCGATAATTTGTATAAATAAATGTTGGTTTAACTAAAATGGATTTTAATAAAGTCTATGTATACCTCCATTAATAACAACAACGATGTATTAGTTAAATTAAATATATTAGAATTGTATAAATAATATTTAGTTTTTCATTTTATATTCTTAGGTGAAAAGGCATGTCCTTTGGGCATTTAATGAAAAACTTAACGAGTTAAACGAAAAAATTAATTCCTAAAGTTGAATTAACTATAATTGAATGAATTCCCTGGTGAATGAATGCATTAGATTTTATTAGAAGGAATTAGAAAAAAATTCCTTTAAGGTAAATCGAATAAAAAAAGGAATTCATGGAATTCCTTAAGTTTGGTAAGGGAAAATATAAACACAGTGGGAATTAATTCTTTGAAGTTCTGTTTCAACCCATACGAATTTTGGATCAAAACATTTCCAAATCATGTTATAAATAGAAAATTGTCCTATTTAGGAGCCTAATGGCAAAAGTTCTAGTAACCCTATGTGTTAAGCACGATTTTACTTTAGCTTTTGGTGTGTAAACTTTTACGTCAATCTGAGCAGCCAGTAATAAATGGCTCAACTATTTCCAAAATATTTTGATTCTCTCCCAAAGTGTGTAGCTTTTTTATCTCACGTACAGTTTTGAAATACACATTCTCAAAATTGATTTTAATTTAAAAGAATTTTTTTAATTCTTACCAAAAATATTTCTTTAACATATATTTGAGTATCAAACAAATATTCAATAAAAAAAACGTGGAAAAAATCTGAAAAACTTCAAGATTTATGAACAATTTAAAATTTTCTAGGTCTTTGTAACAGAAAAGAAGTTGAAATATGGCAGCAAAATCGTTCAATCCAAAAATGTATAACTTATCCAAATAACTAGGATTAAAATAATTTTAATATGAATAAAACACAACTACTAAGGAACTAATTAACCAATTTAATAAAGAAAACCTTAAAATAACAACAATTTTATAGCAATTCATATTTAAAAAACGTCATGTTGTACAAGTGTCGAAAGAAGCACTCAAGTGTCTTGGTTTTCTTAACCGGTGTTGTAAATATTTCACTCCACCTGATCTCCTTACTATTACATATATGGGCAGGAGCTACAAAGTCTATTTTGGAGCTTCTGGACCATGTCCAAAGTAGGGTGATGGCGCTTGATTCATTGGAGCATCGACGGAATGTGGGTTGTGTAACTGTGTAACACCGATATTACCATGGGAAGTGTTCTAACGAGATAAGTGAACTTATTCCTAGGTTCCATGTTTTTGCTCGGAACACACGCTTATCTGGTAGATCTCATCCGTTTGTAGTCGATTGTCCAGTGGATCGCACAGCGCATTACAGGAAAAATTCGTTCATTAGTCGAACCACCCGTATGTAGAATAAACTCCCCTCGAATGTCTTCCCTGATAATTACAATGTAGGGAAATTCGAATCAAATGTCCACAAACACTACACACAGAGAAAAAATATGCCATTTTCCAACTGAAATTCGGTTGCATCTACTAAAATAGGTTGGTGCAACTGAATATTGGTTATCACAACAAAATTCGGTTTATATAACTGAATTTTAGTTGCAATACCCAAAATATTTATGAATCACATTCCAATATGGTTTCACCAACCGAATTTATTGGTTGTAGCAACCAAAATAGGCTTATCAATTCGGTTGGCAATTTTTTTTCCTGTGTGTACTCCCTTTTTCCTCCTTCCCACAACCTATTTTCCTGATATCAACACAATGCACTGCATTAGTAGGGCGCATCCCCTGAGTGTTGGTCTATACAAAAAAAAAAATTTATATCCCTAAAAAAATAAATTTAAAAAAAAGATTCTTTTTATAGTTTGATAAAATTTTCATAAGAAATTTTCTCAAACGAAAAATATTCTAAATTTTCGTTAGGAAAATTTCCATACTCGTATTCATTTGTAGTTTTTTTCTTAATGAAACATTGCCAAAAAAAAATTTACTCAAGTACTTCGTCATTTGTGTATTCTGTTTCATGTATTTGATTAAATATTTTGTGATTTTTTTCTTAATCTGATACATCTGAGTAAGGGGAGACTTTTTGTTAAATTGCTTTAGAACAGTGTTGGACTTTGGAAAAACTTTATTTCTATATTGCTTCCTGTTTTCATTTTTTTCCTTTCCCTCTTTCTTTTCTTTTTTCTTTCTCTTTTTTTCTTTTTCCTTTCCCTTTTTTCTTTATTTTCCATTTTTTTTCGTTTTCGGTTTGGTGGCGGGGGGGATGGGGGGGTTACCACGCATGGTAGCAAAAGAGGCCAAGAGATCAACCAAACTTCCCAGAACTGCAGTCAGTTGAAAAATACTTGCTCCTTGTCAAAAGAGAACTAAAGAATACCGCAACAGTGCTTCAAGCCATTACTAATTTTGGAAAAAAAATAGACAGCTGGTACCAAGAAGTCACCTCAGACATTGTCAAATTGCTTATGGGGGGCACATTAAATTCAATGAAAAAATTTGTTTCATAAAATTAAAATAATACATAAAATGGCACAGAATATAAATCTATAAAAAAATGCCACAATAAGAAGTATTTGTTTTTTATTTTCTTTTCAATCATCTTTTATTGAGCTTATTTCAATCATCTTTTATTCAGCTTTTTATATGTTATTCTTTTTAATGGCGCAATCCTTAAGCTACGACTGTGCGAAAACTCAAAGTCTAAATTTTAAGCGACAAAAATAATAGTTAAAATTTAATTTCCATTTCAACGACATTTTTAATTGGATCAATTAAATATTTTGTTGATATGACAAGTTTCCAAGTTTTTTTCAATTAAACTTGTTTGCTAAAAATCAGCAAATGTGTTTGTGGGCTATTTAATTGAAATAAATTCAACAATTAAGTAGCAAACACGTTGCTTAAATTAAAATTTTAATTGTATTTACAAAAAGTTTAATTGTATTTACAAACTATTTTTATCTGCGTAAGAACCAACCCAAAAACTAAAAAACTGCTTCTTAAGGTTTTCTGATAACACCACAATATTTTAACATTGTGCTATTCAGAAAACACTGTAGAGCTTGCCATATAATGTCCCTTAAATATCTTTTTTTGTTCTTATATGTTCATATATAACATCATAAACCATGTAAGCTGAGATTTGTAGTGATTTTAACATGTTAACTATGTTTTTCTTACTTTTTTTTAACTCCTATTTTGCGGCTATAAAACTTTAGTAAAAACAAGATGAACAAAAAAAAACTGAAATGGAAACATATATAAACGTTTGATGTTGATTAAAATGGAGCCATGTGTGTTCGATTACTTTCATCCAAAACATGCACACAAACATACAACATAGCATACGCACACTCTGGAATATACATTCCCTAGGAGATTTTCCAAAGATTTAATGCACTTGTTTTTTTTTGTTTTTTTTTTTGGAAAAATAGTATAAATTTTGGCTAAAGAGTTGTAGAAAAACAGTTAACTGCACAACGATGACGACACTTAATAAAAAACCAAAAACTTTAACACACACACTTCCATAAAATATCATAACAATTTACTAAAAGTATTAAAGTTGACACAAGAGGATTAACGAGTATATAAAATACATATTCACTAGAGCACCCATATGTGCAAAAGTGTTGTTATTCAAGCTCGCTGCACACTGAGAGTATTATCTGCATGATATCAATGAATTTTTACATTATATCTATGAATTGTCACTGGAAAATTAAAAATATTTTCATTAAAACTATGAAGCTTTTTCATAGAGTTTAAGAAATTTTTCCTTCCTATTGTGAAGAACACTTCATTAGTTTAGTGAAAAAAATTCATTAAAACTCATCCAAGGAATTCTCTCTGTGCACATTTTCGGATAGGTTAAGAGTAAAAAATGAAATGTGTGCAAAAAATATGGTTTCTACTTATGTCCTCAAACTTACGCTAAAAAAGTTTAATGGATTTATGCATCTAAATATAACTCTTAAAAAAGAAGCTTCTGGTGATTAAATTACATAGTTATTGTTTAGACAATGAAAAGGCAAACATTTTCTTTATACAAACTTTTATCCCACCCATGATGATTAGTGGAGTCTTAAGCGGTAAATATCAAAATTTCGGTCAAAACTAAGATTTAAATGTCTCTCATTTAATTTAGTAGATCTGAATATACGTGTACTCTTTATCATATTATTGGAAATTTAGCGTATATTAAAAGAAAAATAAGCTGTTTTTAAATATTTTGTTCATTCCATGACAAAAGGGTCAAAAACTGATTCTGAGTTTTATTACATATGTGCACTAGAAAACCATGTGAATCTTCCATTTTAGGTATAGAATGTGTTTAACGAACTTATGGGTAACAATATGATGTACATTTTTGTGGAAGGGACCCGTTTTAAAAAGGGACAAAAAAGGCCCGTAAGTTGAAGAGTTAGAGGGTTAAAATTTTGCACCGAAATTTTCCCTGTTGGGATTTACATAAGTTCGCTGACCACATCCTATACCTAAAATGTAAGATTCACATGGTTTTCTTCCAAAATTCTGGTTTGTGGGACATTTGAGCGTCAGTTCAAAATA